>VYZT01045293.1:0-14489 GCA_013400735.1 Pomatostomus ruficeps
AGGTTGCCCAGAGAAGTTCTGGAGTCCCCATCCCTTGAAGGTCTTCAAAACCAGGTAGGATGGGGCTCTGGGCAACCTGATCTAGTGAAAGGTTCTCTGCTCACATCAGGGGGCTGGAACTAGATGATCTTTAAGGTCTCTCCCAACCCAAACCATTCTGTGAGCCTATGAATTTCTTCCCAGCAACATATACAATTTGTGAAACTAATCTTCCTCAATTTAAAATAGATTATGTTAATTTAAATAACAGTTTATGGTGTAGTCAGTCATTCTCACAAGGGACAAATCTTACTGGTGATGTCCAACATGGCAAAATTCAGTCTAAATAGATACAATTCAGGAAAAACAGAAGAAACTGAATATCAGATCTTATAATGGAAATTGTCAGAGTCATCAATTCCTGTCACACAAAGATAGATACACATACAGAATCATAAAATCATCTGGTTTTTTATTCTTTCCTACAACACAACATAATTTTTACTATATAAGCGGCCATGTGAACAGTAGGTGTTATATTATTTCATGCACAGCTAACTCACACAAAAATGGGGTCCAAAACCTTAAGTAAATTTCATCCCTAGCCACAAGTTCTTGTTACACTAAAACGCAATTGGAAAATGAAAGGAAGAAGAAGTGCTATACAGCTAACTTAAATCCAAGTAGTAGATCTGATTACGTTTCTAGAATCAAATGAACATATTTTACAAACTTATCTCAGAGTGCAATTCAAGTTTCAATCATGGTAAAAATTTACCTATTCAAGAGGCTTTCCAAGCCTCTAGCAAAAGAAAGGAAATTAAAATGTTGATTGTCGTCTAGATCAGTACCTTTCTTTAGATGTGATGATTGGTTGTGAGTCCTGATTCAGCTACAATTGCTGAATGTGTCTGATAAAATCTCAGATTTCAACCATATCTACACATAATTACACATAGAGTTTTTGCAGCTGTTTCCAGATGCACAAGAGTCTCCTCAGATCATCTTGAGTATAACTAGGAAGGATAGTGCTTCGTTGTCAGAATGAGTGAAAAAGCAGAAGGTCAAGCACTATAGAAAGAATGATACTCACCTATCTAGTAAGATAGGTACTTTCAAGGTACGTTTCTAGAAGTCTTTACTTAAGTAAATTATGGGGCACAAATCACACTTCTGAATTCCAGGAACAGGAAGTGACTGGCAGCAGCACTGGTTTAAATGTTTCTTTGTGTAGGAATGCTGGCAGCTTGGTGCATCATTCTGCTCTGATATAATGCCCTAATTCTTGCCCAGTATTGGCAGGATAGATGGGATTCATTCCATCTTACGCTGAAAGTGATTTGGCTAGTAACCAAAGTCACCAAAGTCAGACTCAGTATTATGCTACTGCCATTGTGCTGAAGCTGTATCAGGGTCACTAGCAATAGCTGTTAACCAACCTCAGTCGACTGAGCCTCTTTCCTCTCTTTCCACTCTCTTTCTGCCAGATTTCTTTGAAAAAAATTACTAAAACTTTAATAATCACAATCAAAGCAAGGCTAGAAATAAAGACAGAGGGAAAAGAAAAGAAAAAAAAAAACCAAAAAACAAAACAGGGGATAATGAGAAAGAAGGGAAACTCCAAAATAAAAATAAAAGAGGTGAATAAAGGAGAGTAAGGACTAGAGAAAGAATAGAGGGGATCAGACAAATGGACAGGGAGAAAATAGGGAAGGAGATGGAAAAGGGAAACACAGAAGGGTGATGGGAAAGGATAAGATGCAACTAACCCATTTATTATAATTAATCCAATTGATTTAAAAGCTATAAAGAATTATATGAAATCTCTAGTACATAGTAATCACACTCACTCATAATTCAACCTTGCTTTTACAAATTTTTAAGGGCAAAGACCAATACAATTGTTTAAGGAGTAGTACACTAAAGTAGCCTACAGGTTGATGACCTTAGGATCCCATTTTTGTGAAAGCTAGATAAATTCAGTGTCTCCATGGGAAAACACGAAAACAAAGGCATTTGTTTGATTAATTATGCTTGTAAAACTAGTCAAATTTTTTAAAACTGTGTCAGTAAAAAGATATCGAGCCTCAACATCCAGCTGCAATATGACATGAAAATGTTTTTATTGTAATAAAAGGGGTCAAGAGGAGACATACACTCTAATTTGAGTTCCTATTGTTTACACTATTTCTAGTAAATCAGCTTCCTAGATAGTTGAAGTAAAATTTATGTCAAGATGGGAGCATTAATGACTGCAATCTGAACTGATTAGTCTTTAGTCTGAATGAAATATGTTCATATCCATTTTATACAAAAAGGCCTTGTTTTTGTCATTTGCTGTTCCTTAGGCTTAACCTGTAACAGATTCTCTAAAATTTCTTTATGTAGAAAGAAAAAAAGAAGACCTGTGAAAGTTATCAGCTTGTAAACTATCTTCTGAAGGAAAACATAAAATGGGCCTGCTGAGTATACACTGTTTCTACATTTTGTTCCTGAAATTATGTAAGAAGGCAGTTTATAGCTAAACAAGATATGTCCTTCTTAGCAATTATATGTTGCTATAATCCTATTTCCTGGGGTAAAATCCATTTTATGGGGAGACAAAGAATAGGTAAGCATGTACACTTATGGCATATAAAATATCCCAATACACAACATACTACTAAAATCAAGTTGCCACTTTGAGTTTATTGCTTTCTCACTAGCATTCACTTTAAATTTTTCTGTGAGACACTATGTAAATTCAAGATGAGTTTATTTCACAGTGTTTGTGAGAGGAAAGATCCAGACTAACAAAAAAGAAACATGCAAGCACATTTAAAAATGTGATCGAATTTTCCAGTAGAATAGGAATTTCTCATCTCTGAAATATAATTGGTGTGCCAATTTTAGACAAGGACCTAAGACATTCTGTTGAATGTTAGATACTGATACTTAAATAATAGGGTCATGCCTATAATCTTTTTTCAGCTTTTCAGAATACACAGCTGCACAGCCCATTAGGAAGATAGGGTTCCATGTTAGAAGAAACATTTTTCAACACACTGTCAGGACTGCGTTTCTGGGGAAGTGGAGAAGTATGTATTCTGGTATATTTCACAGCTCAAGGGAATTATTCACAGTAAATCCTGGGGCTTGCCAACTTCTTGTGTCTGTCTAACTACATAAAAAAATTCTCACTTAGCCCTATCCTAATGGAAAAGAAACTCCCTTGCTTCTACTCCCACAGAACTGGGACAATTTACCAGAAACACCTGACTCTGCACGTGTATGTAGAGGTCTAAGCACTAACACACAGGAGTGAGGCTGCAAAGCTCAGGGTATTCAAATGGAAGATGCAAACAACTGGAAGACCAGGGATCTGAGGCCAGCTACTGGATTGATTGAGTGGCTAAAGTCAGCAGCTGGAGTGTGTATGTGTGTGTGTATAAATAAGAGTGTATGTGTATATATACACACCACTAGCAGACTTCAATCCTGGCCAGCAAGAGGAGAGAAGCAGCACTGGTAGCCCACGTTGTTCATGTTTAGACAAGACCTATACATCCTATACTTTATAGACATGATATCAGCACATTACTTACTATCCTGAAAGCAGCAGCAAAGTGGGAATCTGATGTAGATCAGCAGAAAATCCACAAGGAACCTAACAAAAATTTCATCTCAGTCAATGTCTTCATATTTTTAACATTAAATCTAAGGTCATTATGTTTCATTACCCAAAATTTCTGTAGGTTTATAGAAATATTTATTTGCAACAATTACTCTAGCTAATAATCAGAAAATCTTATTAGATTGTCAAGTCCATCTGCCTTCAAAAGCAGCATACTTTCTACTGAGAGGGGAACAGATCAGAACAGATCAGATATCAAGCCAATAGCTTGCTGTTAGTCAAAAAGCAGGAAAAGAAAAGTATTAGCATATCACGTTCTTTATTGGAGAAACTACAGTCTAGCTCTAAAAGAACAAAACAGAACTTTCAAGAGTATCTTGTCTTTTGTGCATTTTTCTCATGTGTTTGTTTGGGGGTTTTTTAAAGAAAAAGCCTCATAGGTACACTGTGAATACTCACCTCACCTTTATTTGACAAATAACCTTGAAAGATATTCATGGAACTGCACTGAAAAGAGACTGAACTTAAAAGACACTCTGGGCTATAAAAACACATTGGTATTTTGAGTGGTCTGTTGACCGACACTCCCATTGCGTGGCTAAGGCCATGCATTAAGCAACATCTCTCTCTATGCAAACACACTCCAGCCCTTTTAATTTTTTTATTTATAGATGCCATCTATCTTATAAGATATATCTTATAGCTGTCTGTTGTGAAACCACAACAGTATTAATATATTTTCTTTTGTTTTCCATTTCTATCCAAGACATTAAGTAATTCTTCACTCTTCCTCAAATTAATTTCCTTCTTGTTCCTGAATCCTCAGCTCAGTTCTTTCCCTAGACAGATCTTTCAGACACTTGTACCCAAAATGGGCACTTAACTTTTCCCATTTTTCTCCTCTCCACCCACTCTCCTAATCTTCCCTGTTTGCTCCTTTTACCCTTTCATCTTCCCTGTTGTCAGTGATATCTTTTTTGTCCTGTTTTTCTTTTTTTGCCAAAGGTACCCTTTCATAACATGGCTGCGCTAACAATTCCAGTTATTCTCAATGGAAAGTATCTTAAATGGAAATCAATTCCTGAGTCTCTTTTACATGTCATAGAAGAACTGATGTTGAGAAGAGTGGGTTTTCCCTTGATAGTTTTCATAGGCACAAACTTCTCTTCATTTACTGAGTATGTTATATTAACAGGAATATCTATTTCTCCAGTAGGTGCTACTGGGAGTTTGCCATCTAAGATTTTGATGAGAAATGTAAACTAGTCCAAATCTCAGTTAATGTGAATGAACATACATTATTCTCTCAAAGAGCCTCGCAGTGAGGGTTGTTGACAATCCGGAATTTGGTTAGCGAGAGTTTAAGCTTGTTTTTGCCCACACAAAGGGAATTGTTTACCTTAGGGCAATTTTATACCCCAAGCATCATAAATCCTTGGATTGAAGTAAAAAGAATCTTTCTCTTCCTTCTTCAACCTCTTTGTGTTCTTCCTCATTTCTGGACACAAGAAAGCTCTTATCATAGCTTCTATTGGGCCAGAGCCATCCTGCAATTTGTGTACCAGTAAGACAGAAGAAACTACTTTTCTTTGCCTTTCAAGGCAAGAGCTTTAATCAAAATGCCTGCTGAATGACACTGACCTGGAAATCAAGGATCCTGGCTCACTAATGAAATGTCTTGAAGCACTCTTACTGAGGATGAAACATTTCCACAACACTGCAGAGAAAAAATGTTGCATTATATTTTGCAGTTTAAATAAGAAAATATACCAAATATAAGAATATCCTGGTGACCAACAGGATGAAATACGGAAAAGTTATGCTCATGTAATTTCTGTTCATTCATCCCTTCTTCTGCGCTAATTGTTTCCTGGATGTGTCAGCCCACCAGCTCTGGCTTCAGAATAGCTTGACCCTGCACACTGATGTTCACTTGTCCGCCATCACTGAAGAAAGAATTTGAGAATTTGAATGCTTTAGTTTTCCCTGGAAAAGGAAGGAAGTCTGTTTTTCTGAGGCTGATCAGGTGGGCTGGAAGAACAGTTTTATTGTTGCCTTTTCCTGATAAAATGTCATGCCTTATTCCACTGGCAGCAGTGCTCCATCCATCTGTGAATACCATCCAGTGTAACTTCTTTTCTTATGCATTGTTCAGGATTTCACTGTCTTCCTAACTCCATTCAGAAATGAATTGGAGAATTTATTCTCACCATCTGTCTAGTTAGAGAGCATTCACTATCCCATACCACTATAGCTGTGGAGAAAATGTCATTTAAAATGGTTTTAACTCCAATTTATTTTTCTCTGGTTGTCAAGCCATTCTCTTTCAGGTACTAATGAGAATAGCAAAAGCAACTATTTCCACTAGCTGCTGAATCCTGAGCATCAGGTGGTTCTATGTATCTGCTCCTGTCTGCAGCTAAAAATAGCAAAGGTAGTAATTAATTGGTACTTTGCCACTCTTTTGACTTCAGGGCACAGAACTGCATTAAAAGAAAAAATAAAAGTCTCAGGTTTTCTTCTTTTGGATTTTAATTTTAGATCTCAGTAAAAATTATATTTATCTGACTAAAAATAGCAAATAATCAGAGCAGATGTAGCTTGGATTATGATTGGCATAAAGAACAACTGACTGGGGTGACCATGATGTGAGTTATTTCATACTCCGGAGGAAGCTTTTCTAACAGAATAGTAATTGAGTCAGCACTCCTTGCTTCTCACTTCTTGTTTATAGTGTCTCTTGTTACATGATGGGTGAGACAGAGTAAAAGGATTTCACTGAATACATGGTACATTTTAGAGATCATGTTTGAAACCCTTTCTCTTTTCCATTTCTTTGCTACTGACATATATCAGAACAGTAATCCAAATTTCAAAACTGGTTCATTTTAACCAGTGCTGTGACTCAGTAATTGATAGAAGGCTGCTGCTTGTAACTCTGCTACAGTTAAAAGCACTATTTTGTAAAGAGCGTTCTCATAAGAAAGCAACACTACTACTCTAATTGAGTTTATCACTGACACCAATGACAATTTATTTTTACTTTGAAGTCAGCGTGTAAGATCTACTTCAGGGAGAGCTGTGAAACTTGTTAGTGCTAGAAATGTCTTTTCTTTAAAAGAAAGAACTGCCTTCAATCTCTCTATTTAAAGACTCCACTACCACCACACCACAATGACCAGTGTTCACAGGCAAGCTTTTTACACACTTTCTCACCTCCAAGAGTTTCAGCTTTTCTTTTCAGAGTCAATAGTTTCTCTTCCTCATTATGTACTTTAAAATGTCTTAGGCATAAGTGCTAGTTAGTTTCTGCCTTATTCTCCCACTACTATTACTTTTATTACATAGGACTACACACTTTGAATTTCCACTTACACTGTACCTCAGTTCCAAAGTACATTTTATTAACACTACTGAAGGTCAAAAAAAAAGGAATATTACAGAGCAGTCTCCCCAGGGTGAGATGGACAAGACTGTCAATTACCACTGTCCCAGAGAAATGAACAAACATGACTTCATTCAATACAAAATGTAGATGTCTCTGCTTAGAATTAATAAGAACATCAACAGACCAAACACAGAGACATTAAAACTGAACTACTTAAAATTACAGACCAAGTCCAAACTCCATTGAGCTTAATGGCTAAGCTCTTGGCTGACTTCGATGAGTTTTGATGCAACTGCTGCAAATTAAGAGCTTCTAAATGTCCAGCAGGAAGGAAAAAGAACTCATATAAAGGTATTGAGCAAAAAGATACTAGGAAGCATGTCTAACTTCTCAGCAGTGAGAGAGAATGTTTCCAGCCATAGTTTTGAAATTGTTCTGGATTTATTCCATGATTACTCTTTTATGAATACATTTGTCACTTCTGCTAAAGACCTGCTTTTTTCCAATTACCTCAACACTGGATAGGATATGTATGCAATTTAATAATCCTCTATCTACTGTAACACTCATGTTTACATCTAGGCACACTAATCAACAGGAGATAAATCAATCTAAAGATCATCTCTACAACCAGTCTTCTCTATGATGTGAAAAAGGTGATGTGTATTTCCTGGTATATTCAAAGGCACCTTTTATTTTGCAAAATATGGACAAGAATGGCATTAACAAGGAGTGAAATATTTTGCATTTTGAGAACAATCTGTATAGAAAAAAATGGACATTCGTGTTAATTCTTCCAAACATCTTATATGTTTCAAGATATAAAATGCAGTTTCATGTTCAAAACAAATTTTAGCAAATGGTTTATGTGACTTCAACATAAATTCATAGCAATACACTATTTAATCTCTAATATGTCTTAAGTGTTGCTTCAAAAATATTCTGAAGATATTGTCTCTAACTTTTGATTCACCAGCAAACAAATACCCTGTAGAGTGCAAAAATAAAACACTGACAATTCCTGTGTGAAAGAATAGTAAGAACTTCTATTTGTTGTTCAGCAAAACCTTTGAAGATTTCAAGGAAGCGTTTTAAGGAACTGTATTGCTATAGAAACTACAAATCAGCAATGTGTATTATTTCTGTTGCTTTGTGCATCTCAGAATTTAGAGACTGACCTGGATAGTTACAAAAGCACAATGTTGTGATATATGTCTTTACCTTTTGTCATTTTTATAAACAGAGAAAAGCCCCAGGGAAGGTTATGCCATCTTTTACTACTCACAGCCTTGGAATAAAAAATGTATCTGGTGCAATTTTATTAACTGTATACTCTTTAACTCTTGCTAGTTCTTTGGGCAGATGCAGATTGAAAATAATAGAATAAATGGCAAAGGTTTCATAAAAATAGTACTCCATTAACAACTTTAGCAGAAGTGTTCTGTCCTTGGGTAAGCAGACAGAACAAATTTCCACGTCTCCCTTCTTCCCCAGACACATTCAAATAAATGCTTCTACAAGAGTATCTTCTCAGGGCTCTTGATTGAAATTAGCAACCTGTTGATTCCCATAGTTGCATATCTACAGATCATCCTTTCAGAGCTCATGCTCAACAGGTCTGTCAGTCTGTGATGTAACTCCAAAGAACATTCGCTTAGCACCAGCCATGCTATGGAACAGAGTTCCCAGGACTGGTACAAGTTGCACATTATCAGTTTTCCTCTGCTGTTCTCATGTAAAGCATGCTGAAGCACTGAACTGTCAGCTGTCAGACAGGTATTTTTACTGTATCTCTTAAGTCCTTCCCAGATTCCACCACAAATATTGAGTTCATTAAAAGTTTGGTTCCTACACCTTTGGTATTTTTATTATATAGTTTTGATTATGACTAAGCACGACTTGTCTCAGAGTAATTTTTGCATTTATAACATAGAGCAGAGCGACCACAAGCCCAATGAAGCCAGCAAATTTCCCTGTACTGGTAATTTCTATCTGTGAGCATGAACATTTACAAGTGTTATTTGGCTGTGTACTTCTTCACATACAAAAGTTCTTTTCCAAGCAAAGGGATTTTCTTCCTTCTTTTTTCCTCCCTTTATGCCATGTTTCCTTTTATAGCGAAATTCCTTCAACATGAGCAAAAAAAGCCTCCCTTCAAAACATGTCTCTCAAGCTTTAGTATTCATTCACACTTATAAGGAAACAGCAGATGAAATGTCATCTCTGAAAATACTGAATAGAAAATATCTCCTTGCTAAGATGGAATCTTTTCAGCAAATTGATTTTTAACTTATTCTCAAAGGCCAAATTGTTTACTATGTGTTTAAAATTATATTGTCTTACTTAGGATAAGATGTAAGAGTGATTTTTGGAGGGTTTAGAGCTGACTTTAATATGGTAACTCTCATATCTGGTATTACCTTTTAATGTGTTAACCAAAGCAAAAGACATTAAAAAACTACTTCAGCTATGAAAAGCAACTAATATTGCAACTAATATTGCTACTAATATTTTCTTTCATCATTGTTATAAGATACACTATAGGCAAATGTCTTGCATATGACAAGTAATTAATTATTAATAAAATGCAGATTAGCATGACAATGAAATGGCATGTAAAGACAATTGTCTGTGCTGTGAATTAGCTCCAGGCCAGGGTCACATTCCTGACTAATATACTGCACTAGTTTCTGTTATCCAAGACACAGAGACTTCAAATCAGAGAGATTTAAACCAAATAGATTTTAATTTTGAGCATATGTTGCTCCCCTTTCACAACCAAACTGAAGCATACAACCTCAGGCTAAAGGAAAGCTTGTTTTTAAAGATTCCCACTGTGGAACTTGTCTTCCTTGCCCTTCCATCTCTCCACCTCTAGCTATGATCTCCTTGATCTCTTGGTCCAGCAACAAAAATAATCTGAGTTTTTACTTAACTAATAAAACAAGAAAAGTGAAGAGTTTGCTGAAACTTCTCACTCTTGAGCTATGACTTGGAGCAGTGCTACAAGGAAAGAAATGGGAGCCTCTGACCAAGTGGAAGATGGAGAAGAATTGTCCCCTTTCAGCAGTGACTAACCTATCCATCAGGCTGCCATTCAGGCTTCTCTGTCCATTCAGAGTGAAGCAACACAGTATGTAAGAGAGGCAACTGTGAAATAGCAGGGAATATATGAAAATTGTTTCTTTCTCTTTTTTTGCTCTAATGGAGAGACAACAGCTATGTGAACACAGGCAAATATTATCTTGGAAATATTTTCTTTCTCTGTATAATAGCTGGTAGGTAGGCACAGTGATGTTGCTATCCTCATCACCTAATGAGATACCATTTCTTATTTGAGTTTGGATCTTTGAGCCAATTTGTATTAAGTTGTTGTCTAGGAAAAAGCAACCCTTGTTACATAAGAGACAATGATGTTGACAAAAAAAAGTTGTTATGAACTCCCATATAGTGGCTTAGGAGCTCCATTGCAAAAGGAGTTACAGATATCTCTAGTTTACTGTGCTATTCTGTGAAATTTTTGGCAAAGACGACTGTTATAGTAGCTATCAGGGTCCTGCTATAAAGTGAACTTGCTCAAAATGAGTTATCTAATGAACACATAACAGCTTTTCAGTATGATGCTCTGGTGATAATTATGGCCTCAAATACTTCTCATATGTAAATATTAGGCAGCTGTCAGAAGAAGAGCTATAATTGTCATAAGCAATCTTGGGTTTGCAGGTTAGCATGATTTCTATTAAGTATAATGTGATTAAGGAAGGTTTTTCTCTTTTTTGCTTTTTAAAATACTGTACTTTTGGTGTCCTTGTAAGTCAGTCTCCAACAGAAAAGAAAATTAGATAGCTCAAAATATAAGTTTATGATTAGCATTATGGAAGTATTCATCCTGTATTGGGCTGCTCTGCCTTTCACACTCCACACATCAAATTTAGCTACAAATTTACCCTGTTTTCCCCAATATAAATTTACCTAATCACAAAAGATTTCTTTTTCCACCTGTTTTCATATTCAATATCTTAATTTGTAAAAGCAACAAGCTGCAAAGAAACTGATTGTTTTAAGTACTACAGGGATGGAAATGAAATTTCCCATTAGCACTTTAATTGTTTATTTCTTCAAGACATGAGCTAGCAAATTGTGAACTAAAAACCTCAGAAATTATTTACCATAAGACTGATACTGGACTCGAAGTATAAGACTTCATTATGTAAATAGGTTCTTTCAGGTTCAGCAAACAATTCAGCTACTACCAAGACCAGGCAGCTGCTCTGATATGTGAAATGTGACCAGGCTACAGAATCATTGCTTTCCATGCGATGGTAACACCTACTCAAGCAAAGTTTAATATTTTTATGCTTTATTGCAGAAGTACTTCCCACAGGAATAAATTACACACCATACCCATAGCGCAGTGATTGTAATCACTGATCAGCTGAATATCTCCTCTGCATCCAATGCTTTTAGTAACACAGATTAATCTGTGCTAGCATTAGTAAAGTAGAGAACCTTGGCCCGAAGGACCTCGGGCCAGAGCATCAGGGATATTATTTTAAGGCCTACAGGATCTCTAAAAATTTTTGCAAGTTTGGCTTCACTTTAATACTGACACAAAAGGTTGCAAATTTAAGTGTACTTCAATTTCTCCTCAGTGCTACACTCATTATTGACATGCTGGCAGTGAAAATTTGAAGTATTATGCTGTTTTTCAAAAGCAGGAACCATGGGAACTCCCAATACTTTTCATTCTGGGAGATGGTCAGGTAGAAAACTCTTTGGATTACCAGGAAAACTTCTGCTATATCTGCAGTTTGGAGAACATTGAAACAGATACAGGAAGCAGAGAGTAATCCATGCTTATCAGAGCTTACTGCGCTCAGGCAGCAGATCCTTTAGCATTTGATTTAGAGCAAATGTAGGATTTGAATTGAAACATGCACTTATCACTCACCATCCACACTTAACACATTGAAAGATTCACTTCCCAGAGCAGGTGTGGTGCTCACAGACAAGGTTTGTTTTGGAAGCCTCTACTTTAGGTACATAACAACTGTGCTTCATCACCCCCTGGGAGTGGCAAACATAAGGGTCCAAAACAGTATTTGTCCTTTTGGCAATTTTAAACCACTCCATGATAAGGACATCCAGTTGAGGTGACTAAACTGAATTCAATCAAAAATAAAAGCCTCGGGATAGAGCTAATGTGGCGGTCTCGGCACCAATGACTTCAACATGTGGTCTGCTCCTGCTCAGCCAAGTGACTTGCAAACAGAGATACAACCTTAGCCTTCGAAGCAGGTCAGGGACTCTGAAAACAGACATGTTACACTGCCAATCAAAGAAGTAATATCCTCAGCTTTTAATGAGGATGCCTGTAGTCCTCTCAGGCTGCTGTCGCCCATACTCCAGAGAATGATGCAGGTCCTGGAGCCCTATCCAAACGTCTAAGTGTAACTATTTATTAATTTTCCTTACAGTTATTGATAAAGAATTAATAAGTGCTTACACACTACTTCAGGAGAAACCAATATGGGAATTTTATATCTAATCCAGTACAGTAATAAACTTTCAATGTAAACTTCTTGGCATCTGAGTTTTCATTCTAATTAAGGTTAAGTGATAATTAAAAGAGAATGTTTTTTTTTTAATAATAGTGCACTACTGGACCAGTAAAATCAGTGCAACAGGCAGACAAAATCACTGTTCTAGGGGAAAGAAAAAGACAAATCTGTGATTTTCAGAACTACTTAAAATCTTGGTGTCTGTACATTCATAATGCCCACATCAAATACTTTCCAAAATACTGTTTGATAATTGCATAAGGCAAAATAGTATTAACCAAAACTATTAAGCAAGACCTGTACAGAAAATTCATTAGTGAACTTATGTAAGAACATGTAGCGATGACCCAGCCTGCCTTCTCTATGAAAATTAATGAAATAAATCGGATAGATTTTTCTCCTCAGGACAGTGAGTCTGAGGGGGATGGGGAAGGCACGGCTGGGGAATCCCCTGATTCTCCCACATTTTAGGCTGTCAATCCAAGTCTCTGTTCCATCCCTTTCCCCTCAGAGTTATTTCTATTATTCATAAGGTTATTTTAATATTCATCAAGTTCTGGAAAGTTCTGCTGTTCTGTTATGTTGATTGGTTAGTTCAAATGTGTTCCTCCCCTGTTCAAAAATTATTGGATACCTGTCACCCCTCATCATTCTTTGATTTGGTGAACCCTGGATCCTCCCCTTTGTACCCTCCCCTTTTTGTTCCCCTAAAAACCCCGTGTAGCCGTTCCACGAGGTCTCTCTTGTAGCCCCGCATGCCCTGACAATAAAACCTTCGGTGCTGCTACGGGGGACCGCTCTCACTTCTTTGTTCCCGCCATCACTCTTTTTTATCAGCTGCTTCTGCTCTACCTGCCGCGGAGCTGACAGCTCAGCAGAAGGGACAGATAGAGAGCTGTGTTTCCGCAGCTAGTCTGTCTGGCCAAGCACTCTTCATCGCCAGCAGGCATCCAGGCAGCCTTTGTGGTCAGCGACAAGAATAAATTTACAGGTACATTATGCATAGATTAACTGTAAAAGAAAGACATTAATTCAGCCCAAATACTTGAGCTACAAAAGGAAATGTATCTCATCCCTTTTCTTATGTCTTCCATTTGTTCCTTTGAATCTGACATCTTCACTGGTGGCTGCTTTTCAGCCAGGGACTTCTCAGCAGTGTGACTTCCCACAGCATGACTGTCTGACACAATATCTGCTCTGGCTCTCGCTCATTTGTCCCTTATGCTGACTTTGTATGGGTTATCTGATTCTGCATGTTATCTGAAGTGTATATCCAGGAAACAATGCTAAGAGCTATCAGACCTTGGATTTTAAAGTTTTCAGCTGAGTCACCAGCCACTTCATTCCTACTTGTACTGTGGTAATCTGTCTTTTCAGTAAGGTTTATTTTGTGCAATTTTTCTAGTTCTTACATGTTATGTATTTCTTTGTAACAGACTTGTGATCAACTGAAGTCTAGGCAATAAATTAGAGAAGGATTAATTCTTTTGTTAACATTTATAACAAAAGGCCAACCCACAGCAGGTCAGTTGTCTCTACAGTAAATTGGGTTATAATCCATCAAACAGATGTCAGAACCTATCGTGGTTTGACCCTGACTAAGTGCCAGGCACTCACGGCAGCCGCTCACTCATTCCCTCCTTTGCCACAGCTGAGTAGAGGAGGGAAGGAGAGGAGGGAAAAAAACCCCAGGGAATTAACCTAAAGGTCCATGAGTTGAGATAAGGAACTGGGAGAAAACGCTCCAAGGACAAACCAGGCTCAGCTTAAGTTGTAAAGTGAAATTTATCACTACCAGAGTTAGAAGAAGGATATGAGAAATAAAACGAAACTTTTAAAAGACACTATTCTTTTTCCCTCCCCATTCCTCCCTCCCTCCCACCAACAGTGCAAGGGGGGACAGGGTGTGGGGTTTTTGTTTTCAAGTCAGTCTATTTCCAGGATTTTC
>VYZT01045295.1:1395-17419 GCA_013400735.1 Pomatostomus ruficeps
TGGTATTCCGGCGCCGGATGGGCTCTGAGGGCACATCTGAGCTGGAATTCAGCAGGATGGGCACTGAGGGCACAGCTGAGCTGGAATTCAGCAGCAGGATGGGTTTGAGGGCACAGCTGAGCTGGAATTCAGCAGGATGGGCACTGAGAGCACAGCTGAGCTGGAATTCAGCAGCAGGATGGGTTTGAGGGCACAGCTGAGCTGGAATTCAGCAGCAGGACGGGGTCTAAGGGCACAGCTGAGCTGGAATTCAGCAGCAGGATGGAATTCAGCAGCAGGATGGGTTTGAAGGCACAGCTGAGTTGGCATTCAGCAGCAGGATGGAGTCTGAGGGCACTGCCACCTTCCCTGGACCTGCCCCTCATCCCGAATCTCCTCCAAACTCATCCTCCTCAGCACGGAGCTGGGGAGAGAACGGAGCAGCTGCTCTGCACCTGGGACTGCAATCCTGGCACACCTCACGTGTTGTTCCATAATTTTACACAGATCAACAGTTTTTGGATGGCGCTCGCTCTGTTCCGTTCGTTCCGCAGGTTTTAAACTCTCATCACGCGTTCACGGCTCGTTGCACCCTCTCCAAGCCTCACAAGTGCCTGCGTTGTTCAACCCGGGTGTTAATGTGCTGTCCTTCCCCCAGGTCAGCGCATCTCGATGGGGGTTAAACGCTGAAACCACTCGAAAACCTCAAACTCATCATCCTGAGCTGTACCTGCGCTCATCTCCCTCCTTCCTCAATTCCCTGCTTCTCCTCCTCAGCAGTGAAATGGTGACCCACAGGGAACAGGAGCAGAGGGTTCTGCACTCCCAGTGATGCCCGAGCAGAGCTGCCCAGAGCAGAGGGCAGCCAGGATGAAGAGAATAAACTGGGGGATTTATTCAATAGGGACACCTCGGGCAGGCAGAGCCCTCCTCCTGCACGTCTGAGCGTAAATCACAGACTGCATTTTGCACCCCTGCTGCTCAGGACAGGCCCTGCCTGGCAGGCACGGCTGTGGTGGTGTCACTGTCGGGTCTGTGATGTTCTTGCAGCCAAACGTAGAAATGTGGGTTATTTGGGGGGCTCTAAATCGGGTCTGTGTGCTCCCTCTGACTCCTTCCTGCCAGAGGAGTTGCCAGGCTCTGCTTCTCTCTCTAATTGGAGACACTCAAAGGCCACACGCGAGTTTGGATCTCTGCTTTAGTCCTTTAGAACAACAAAACTGGGGAGGAAGACCACGGCAAAATATAATTTCAAAACGGCCTGGATTGCCCAGCTGATGGGATTGTGTATGACCAGGGAACCTCTGGCCTCTGACGCTGGATCATTCACTGGAGTCGTTTGGATCGACTTCAGCAGCTTTAAGATGGAGCCTTTGGGTAATTAAACATACCTGAAAATAACCAAGCCAAACGCAGCCCTGTTCCTGCTGGCAGGTGATGCGCCCAGGCTGTTTTTACAGTGCTGAGGAGGCTGAGCAGACATCCCTGTTTCAATCCAAATTTCCCCAAACAGCACCATGAGGGATCCCTCTTGTTCCAGGGTAAAGTACAGGATTTAATTCTGGTTGGTGTTGCAATTAAAGGCTACTTAGGATGAAGAGCATTGGGGCTGCTTCAGGCTCACCTTGACATATTTCAATTTTTCCCTTTTCTCCAGTGAAAGGTGGTGATAGGGAGCGGGGAAATCATTCTAATGCTGTTGGTAACTCCTGGACTGCGCTGTCAGGCAGTTTCTGTGTCATTATTCAATGATAAGATGAAAAACAAACACGTATCAGGACGGGGAATACTCGACTTAAACTCCTGCTATTGTTCCTAAGTAGGAAACAAACCTCAGAATCTATCTCAGGGGATTCCTAAAGCCAACACTTCTGCCTGAAACTGCGGCAGCTATTCCAGAGAACAGCGCTCGGAGAACCGATTTGCCAATAAAAACAAATTAACGGGCAAAGAATGTTTCAAAAATGACACTTCCAAGACTATTCTGCGCACAAGGAAGATTAAAAGGGAATAAAACCTCTTGGTTTATTAGTTTAAATTCCAGCATCATGTCATTTGCCATCCTTTACTCCGTGTGTTCTTAATCTACCGTTCGCCTCGAACTGCTCACAGACAATCTCTGCAGACCCCAGGGCACAGGAGGGGCTGGGGCAGGGGGAGGCAGAATTGGGCGAGGATTCTGGCCTGGAAAAATCCGTGTTTGTGGGAAAGCTGGAAGCGAGGCCTTGGGAGGCACATCCAGGCTTTGATCCTCGCTGTTGGCCAGGGCAGAGGTGCCAGGGCAGGGGCAATGCCCCCTCAGCACAGGGTGCCCGCGCCTGGCTGGGTCCTGGAGGGCTCTGGGACCCCCAAACGCTCGGTGCCACCAGGGCAGGAGGGGCAGGAGGGGCAGGATCAGCCCCAGCAGGTGACAGCAGCGCAGGGGGGGACAGGGCACTGGCACTGCCACACACGCCCAGAACGGGACAATGTTTGTGATCTTCGGGCAGAACTGCAACTCAAACCTGGCCAATTCATTTCAATTTTAAAAGGGAAACAAAATGTAATGAAAAATTTGAATTTTATCACTTGACACACGAGTATGGGTGAATCCTGCACACTGGGACAGTCGTCATGTCCTGACAATACAGCTGGAGCCTGGCATGGACCAGACTGACTGCTGTCAGGCAGAATCCTGAATTTAAAGAAACCCAGCATTTCTTAGCTGAGAAGGATTTGGGAAAGCCCTTTATTTGGTTTTTTTTGTCTCAAAATATGAGGCACATCTTTCTGTCCCTGGCTGGTTTAGGAGAGAGTGCAGCAATGTCTTCAGGTGCAGAGGGGGACAGGAGCCAGGGAAGGCAGGGGCGTAACCAGCTCTGTGATAGAAGAAGAAATCAAATGATGGGAAGGAAAATCTTCTTTTTTTGTCTCAATTACTCGAGCACTAAGCCAGATTTCTCAGCTGAGGAAGTGATTCCAGAGACTGTGCTTCTGAAGCAAAAATAAAAATCAAGTAGAAAATAAAAATCAAGTAGAAAATGAAAATCAAGTAGAAAATTATCCAAAGCAGAAAAAAATACGATGTGGCCATGTGAAAAGGTGCGAGAGGCAGGAGATAAACACAGAGTGTAGAGTTTGAAGGAGTCGTTCCTGATGTGCTAACGACCCCGGCAGGAGCAATGCCCCAGGAAAGGTGGGAAAGGCACATTCAGGAAATGCCCCAAAGGGACAATTGTGAGGTGATGATGAGAGGGAGCCGTTCACTCTCGCCCCGTTCTCTGTAATTTTGTCCCAATTGTTCTCTTACAGCCTCAGCCACAATAACGAGCCTGTGCATCCCCAAACGCCCCCGGCTGCCAGGGCAGCGTTCCAGCCTCTTCCTCCTCCACCCAGCCCTTGGGTGGCACCTGCAGAGCAGGGATGGGCGCTGCCAGGCTGGGGAAAGTCAGGGTTACACCCCTGAGACTCCACACCCAAACCTATGAGCTCAGGTGTTTTTAAAGACAAGCAAATCTTGACTCCAAGCAAACAACTCCTGTTGTAAATCCTTCCGAAGTGCTGGTGAAGGCTCTTTTGGCAGCAAGTGCAACAAGCACCTCCTTTCAAAGGTGAATTGGAACTTCAAATTTAATTAATTTGGGGGCCTGACTGGATAACCAAATGGCTGAGTCTTGCAGCTGAAAAGACTCTGTGTTAGACCGAATCCGTGTGTGCCTCAGTTTCCTTTAAATGGGCTGTAAAAATACCAGCACCCTCTGGGGTTTGTGGGTCACAAATTCCCAGGTGCAAAGAGCCACAGGGCAGCTTGGCACCTTGCTTGGTCTCACTGTGCTTACATCCACTTTGTCACTGTTGCTTTGTACTGAACTCTCTGGAATTCACTCCTTTGGGGAGTGGTTTTTCCTTTGTAATCCATTATCCATGTCCATGTGAGTATCAGTGAGGAGTGTTTGTCTGGAGGGGAAAAAAGATGAGCTTGGAGGTGAGGTCTGGGCTGGGAATGTCCTGACAGGAGATGGAGGCCCTGGGGGTCTCTGCTGGAGCATTTTGCTCTCTCCTCCCACACTAAAGAGTGTGGAGAAAAATGGTTGTGCCAAGCAGGGTTTGAGCATGACCAAAACCCTCCTGAGTAATAAACAGCACTAAGGGTCTGTGTTCTGTCTGGTGAGGTGTCCTTGCAGGATTCCCTGCGAGCTGAGGCTGAGGTTGGAGCTGGGGAACTGACCTTGTGTGCAGACAGGAACCACGAGCAGGAATTTATTGTTTTCCTGTCCGTTCCCCCTCCCCTGGTTCACCTGCCCCTCCAAAGGGTGCCCAGACCTTTGTGACCCGAATACCAAATGCTTTCCCAATTAACTCCTCCTGAGCTGCTCCCTTCTCCTGTGCTGGATCAGCCTAAAACGAGGAGGCTGGGACAGAGTGTCCAGGGCAAATTGTGCTTTTTTACAATTACTGCTGGGGATTGGAGCCAAGCACCTGCTTCAAAGCCCGGCGGGGTTAATTGTAGCTCTCTTTCCCTTGACCTGCGTGTGGGAGCCCATGGTGGCCGGCCTGCTCCCCGGCACAGTGCCTCAAACAGCCCTTTCTGCTGTCAGCAGTGACAAAGGACGGTGACAGCCGGCTTTAAACAGCACATTTTACATGAGAGGGTGGCGTTCCGAGCTTTTGCTAGTTCTTCTCCCCGTGTGGTGTTTGCAGGAGAGATTTGAGAGCCTTTTTGCTCTTTGTTCCCTCAGAGGCAGCAGCGCAGATGAATTCTGTGTGTTCAGTCACTGCTATGGTGGGGGCGAAGCCAGGCACGGTCTGAGGGGGGCAGGCAGCTCTTCCCCAAATCCCGGCGGTGATCGGACAAATTCCCCTTCCTGCAGCATCCACAGACACTGTGACAGCCAGAGTGAGGCTGGGAAAGTGTGGAAGGGGCTTAAACAGGGGGAAAGTGTAGGGGGACATCGGTGCAGGGAGTACAGGTGGCAGCGAGTCCCCAGAGCTCAGCGTGTGTCCCCTGTTCTCTCCAGAGCAGGGTCACAGCGCTGTGGGCTTGGAATCTGAGAAGGGTTGATCAATAGTGAACTCATTAAGCACAAGTTAACTAATAGAGAGTCAACAAATGTTCATCACAAACCTAAGGAGCAGGATGGGCCTTGGCCTTGTTAAGAGAAACAGAATGCAGCTTGTGAGGAGGAACAGGAGCTGTTGGAAGCGAACAGAAACTGCTGAAGCAGCCAAGGAAGGACCGTGCAGGCTCCAGAGAGAATGGGGAAAATTACATCGTGACAGACTCTGAGCCTTCAGCAGAGAGAGCCCTGAGGAAGAAGAGGAGTCTCTTTCAGTGCGACCACCAGAGCACACTGCGTGCATATGCTAATGAGATTAATGACTTCTGAGGGCTAATTTGGATAACCACGCCCACCCCAAGGAATGTAATGAATATCCATGAGCTATAACTGTACATGGTGCTGTGTGACAGTGCTGGGGGTGTGTTGGAAGGATCTCCCACGCACCCGGTGCCCAGTAAAGCAAATCCTGTCTGCTCTGCCTTTGAAGGGGCTCTGGGCTCTGTTCAATCCCTGACTCTGCCTCTGAAGGGGCTCTGGGCTCTGTTGGAGCCATTCAATCCCTGACTCTGCCTCTGCCGGGGCTCTGGGCTCTGTTTGGGGCCATTCAATCCCTGACTCTGCCTCTGCTGGGGCTCTGGGCTCTGTTGGAGCCATTCAATCCCTGACTCTGCCTCTGAAGGGGCTCTGGGCTCTGTTCAATCCCTGACTCTGCCTCTGAAGGGGCTCTGGGCTCTGTCTGGAGCCATTCAAATCCCATCTCCTGTGGGGGACCTGGATGGAATCAGCTCTGTCCCGGGTCTGCAGCAGGTCCCAGGTGGAACAGGAGGTGGAACAGGAATTCAGGACATCTTCTGTACGTGCTCAGGGTTCTCATTTCCTCCAGATGAGCCAAATTTACTTTCTCGTCCCTCAGCAATGAATAAAACACAGGAGTGGTTAAATATGAGAGTGAAATAGAGGCTTCCTCATGTGAACTTGAGCCCATCCTGCTTTATCCCGGGGCTCAGCTGGATTTTCCCTGGAATTACCTGGTGTGCTTGTTCCTAACAGAGTAAACCCCAATTCCATCCAGAGAACTGGAACAACAACGGCTCTCTTCAAGCTTTCTTATCCAGGCTGGATTATCTTCTGGAAGAGACACTTGAGTGAATCCTGAACGCTCCACGAGAGCGCTGGGTGAGCTGAGTGCAGTTCCAGATCCTGCTTTGCACTTACCTCTGGCCAGGATATAAATGACTGGGTGTCTCTGTCTAGACATAAAATCTGCGGAATTTGTAAGCCCAGACTGATATTTTTATAGCTACAATTAATGTCCATCCTTCAGTTCCCTAATTTAGCACCTTTCTCGCCTGCTGACAAGAACATTTGATGCAGCAAGAAGAGAATCTGAGAAATTAGCTGCTGTCTTGTCAGATATTAGTTATTCCCCTGATCCGGCCTTGATGTTTATCCCTCCCTCTTTGAGTTTTCTTAATTATTTCTGTCTTGTATTAATTCTCACACAACTCCCTGGATGGAAGCTTTATGGCTGAGAATCTCAACTGCTCATTCAATTAATGGGCTTGCTTAATGTGCTTAAACTTTCCAGAGAAGCTTGTGACACATTATGGGGGAGGGAAAAAAAGAGATTCCGAGCCTGCTCCATCTCATTTGTGGCACTCCTGAGCCCCAAGTCCATTTTCAGCTCTTTATCAGATTATCTGGGTTTATTATTTTTATATTCTTGTGCTCATTACGGATTTATGGGGAGTATTCTCCGTAGGAGAGTGACTCAGTTTCCTTTTCCCCCTCATCACCCGGCTTAACCCCTTTGTAAATAAGAAATTGTTGTAGTTTCAGTGCATTCAGAAGGGTCTGGGAAGCTGATTTGAAAGCGGCAAATATGGAATATGGATTTTTTACTCTGTATATGAATATTGAGCATTTTTTGAGCAAAACAAAACGTCTGCCAGAGATTTTCTCCAATTTCTCTTGGCTCGGTAACCCGTAATCCCTGTTAATATCTGCAAAGATCGGAGGCAGGTTTGCAGAGGGAAACCAACCTGTGTTTCAGCGTGTTCCCCACTGAAGCCCACAGGAGTTACCCCAGCAATTCCAGGAATCCGGGATTTAACCTGGGATCCCCGCGGGTCCGGGTGCCTTGTGCAGCACAGCCCGGCCCTGGACAGGAGCAGAGGGCGTTTCAGTCACACACACGGGGGTTTGACTGATTAAAACCTCAGGATTCTGTGGGAAACCATCACCTCTCTCCTCAAGCAGAATTCAAACCTGGATGCAGATAAAATACATGTACCCAGGCAGGCACACAGCTGTATAAATGTGTTGTACATGAATATTATACATTAATGATGATGTTATACATGAACGTGTGTGGATAATCTAAAAGCACACACACATATTTATAAATATATTAGAAGCAAATACATTTGCTTCTAACTCCTGACACAGAAGGAGCCCTATGTGCCAGGATGCAGATTAAATTAGTTGCTACATCTTGGTTTTATATAAATAAGATCCATGCTCAGGACCTTGATTTTGGGCCAGAAGACCCCTGAAACCATGGGGCAGCTGAGCTGTAGGACACAGCCCCCGTGCTCATTGTGGCAGTGATTTCACAGCTCTGAATCCATTTTGTGGAAACAATTACGGAGGAGTTCTAAAAAATAACGCTTCTGCTGCACTTCTGCTCACGAGCCGTCAGGGGATCTTTGTCTTTCAGCGTTACAGCACTCAAGGAAAAGGGAGAAGATTCTGCTTTATGGTTCTGAGTCAGTCTTTTCCTTGCTAACATATGGCCCCATTTGTTCCTGGTTCTTTAAGCAAGTAGTAAACAGAAGCGTTGATGCACATGGAGTTTGATTCATGAGGAGTTTAATTTACCGGGTATAAAAGATTCACACAGGTTATACAACATCATTAAATTATTTTTGTAGTTGGAGTGGTATCCTTTGGGGGAAGCAGAACTCTTTCCCCGGGGTCCATTTATCTCTGTTTGCTTCTAATTAGAAAACTGGAAATGCAATATGCATGACTTACATCCTCAGTGTTGTCTTAGGACCGATGCATCATCCTTGTTCTTCCTCAGGAACTTTGATTCATTCTCTAATTTTTTTACATTTTTTTCTCCGAAGGTTTCTGACAGCTGTGACTCCATCTTCGTTAACGGCAAGGAGATGAAGAGCAAAGTGGATACCATCGTGAACTTCACTTACCAGCATTTCACCACCCAGCTGGAGGTGACCGTCTGGGTGCCCCGGCTGCCGCTGCAGATCGAGATCTCCGACACGGAGCTCAGCCAGATCAAGGGCTGGAGGATCCCTGTCACCTCCAACAAAAGGTAAATTTGCAGCAGGGACCCACTCCAGAGCCTCTGCTTTTAGGACACAGCCATTTTTAGGGCCTTTCTCAGAATCTAAACTCTCCTGTTTGATTTTAGCTCTGAAAACTCAGCCATTTTTAGGGCCTTCCTCAGAATCTAAACTCTCCTGTTTGCCTCAGCCTTCATTAAACACCCAACAATCACTGCGTTTATCCTGATCTCTGCAGTTTAAAAATCAGTGGCTTTGCCCGGAGCACGAATCAATTCCTCACAATCCCAGGGAACTGTGTCACCCATTCCACGTGCCAAGCTGAGGGACAGGAGCTGGAACTCTCCTGTTGGTCTAACACAACCCTGTGCGTGTGTGCGAGGAATTCAGCGCTGCCAGAGCTCGGTTTCTGTCTGCTGGACAAAAAACAGGGCCAGGGGAGGGTCAGCTCCGTGTCACTGCCACAGGAGGGTCAGCTCCGTGTCACTGCCACGGGGACCACTCCAGGTCTCTTCCATCCCAATCCTGCTGTGATTCCGTGACTTTCAGGCAGTGCAGGTGCACTGAACAGCAGAGTTGGCTGCAGCATTTCTCAGCAGATCTGAATTAAGCAAGAAACAACTGACACTGCTACTGAAAACCATGTTCCACCAGGGAGAAAGGGACAGGGAAAAAGGAGCAGGAAGGGAGCGGGGATTTTGAACTCTGATCCCATCATTCCTCACTGAAAACGCCCATTCCATCATAACCATCACTTGTAGGATTTGCAGGATTAAGAACTTCCAGGAATGCTGGGCTGTGTTGGTGGATTTCAGACAAAGTTAAAAAATATTAGTGGGGGAAAAGGCGTGACAGCAGCTCAGATTTATAACACAGTGAGAAAGCCTTTCTGGCAGCAGGAGGAGGAGAGCTCAACCCTGGGGCAGGTCCAGCTAAAGCGCTGCAGTGCCCAGGAGAACACCTCAGCTGCTGAAAACCTAAAAACCCCAAACAGCAGCGGAGGAGAATCCCCAACCCTTCATGAGGGCACAAAGCTGAGGGCAATAGGGCACAGTGTGCAGGGCACTCAGTAATGCGCTCCAGAGGAGGGCAGTGAGTGACCTCTCGATTATGTGGATTTTTTTTGGCTCTGACAGAAGAGGTGATGAGAATCTGGCACCAGGGGAAGCGGTGTTTGCTTCGGTGAAAAGGCGAAACACATAAAACCCACAAACAACCCCCAGAATTCACCTGTCTTTGCAATAAAAAACCCAGGCAAAGACAGGTGAAGACTTCTCCATAACCTCCATAAAATCAGTGACCTCTTGATTACGTGGGTGTTTTTTGGCTCTGATGGAAGAGGTGATGAGAATCTGGCACGAGGGAATCCGTGTTTGCTTCAGGGAAAAGGCAGGAAGGGCTGTGCTGGGTGAGGATTGAACAGATTTGAGCTGAGGGCTGAAATCTCCACCGAGTTTCCCCTCTGCCCCACCCCTGAGGCACAGATCCTGCCAAAAGGATTAAAAAGTGAGGATTTTTGCTGAGCAAACGGCTGCAGGATGAGGCTGTGGGTGTTCAGTGTAGGAACAAACTTTGCAGCAAGCGAGACATTCCCGGGTATTTTCACCTTAAACCCGTCACAGGCAGCGCTGGAAATTCCCCCCGGTGTCATCTCCTGATTTATTTGGCCAGCTCAAGGGAATGGGCAGAGTCTGCTCTGCAGGGTTTTGGTGCAAAGTTTTTGCTGCTGCCCGGGTGGCAGTGCCCATTCTGCAGCGTTTTCCACAGAGGAGGGACAAAAAGGGGACATGGTGCTACCCCCCGATGGGTCCATGCCCACATGAACCAGAAATATTTCACAGGAAAGAAATGATCTCTTGTTTGATTGACCATTCCTGGTTTTTTTATTGACCATTCCTGGTTTTTTTATTGACCATTCCTGATTTTTTTATTGACCATTCCTGATTTTTTTATTGACCATTCCTGAATTTTTTAGCTTTGCAGGTGAATTCTGAATCAATAGCTCAGAGCTCACCTCAGCTGTGCTCATGCTGACATTTACTTTGTATGGAAGGTTTTTACGTTTCCTTTGTTTTTAGATTTGGGTGATTTTTATCTGAGATTATTGGCTTTTCATGTTGGTTCTTTTTTTATTATTATGACTTTGCTCTTTACTTTTTAATCTGCTTCCACCTCCGTTTCCTCCGTGTCTCCCCAAATCCCAAACATGGGGGAGCTTTGATGAGTTTTTAAGTGATAAGCTGAAGCACTCAAGACATTTGGGCTGCAGTCAGGAGCTGTGGGTTTGAAAGAGAGTGAGCAGAGTGTTTTTATCTTTGAAGAAACCCCAAATCCAAGCGTTTCACAGCAGGTGAAGCCACAGCATTGTGTTGCTGCAGTTTCACCTCCATGTAAGAGCCACTATTGGCAATTTGCATGAGGTTTTTGATATTTCTCCTTGAAGGACTCAGGAATTCTCTCCAAAGCCTCAAACTTAGGTTCAGTCAGACACAGCCCAAAACTGAACTGAAATTGTGGCGCTGTTCAGGTCAGGGAGGGTTGCAGTGTGGCTCCTTCACACCTCACCTGACCACAAACAAAATCATTTCCCACTTTTCCTCCTCTCCTCGAGGCTTGGTGTCCTCTCACCGCTCCCTGTCTCCCCAGCAGGAACTGAACATTGCTGTAGAGTCATCCAGCAATGTACAGCAGTGGAATTTGGGGGAATTTGACAGGGATTGTGCAGAGCCACTTCGGCAGCCTCCAAACTTCCTTTTGTCTCCCCCAGGGCCTCATTCCCGCTCCCACAGCGTGGCTGTGCCGGTTCCGAGGGGCTGAGGAGCCAGATGGCAAGCTAGAACCAGGTTTACAATAATCTTTGAAACGTTTTTATTGCTGCTGTTAACAAAAGAAACGTTTGTGGAACCGGCGCATCGGCGTGGCTGCTCTGCATCCCAACAGAGCCGCTCTATTTCAGCCCTGAAAAAGGGTTTATGTGGCCCAAACCACATCTGCTCTCGGCAGGGCTGCTCGTTGGTGCAGTAAAACGCCTTGCTGCTCCCTGTAAACCCTGCTGGTTGTAATTGTAAAATACATGTGATTACAAACCTGTGTGCCGAGCTGGCTCCTGGAATGATTTCCACAGAGCAATGGGAAAAACAGGGTCTTTACAAAACTTTACAAATGCCCTGTTTGGGCTGTGTTGGTTTTTCGCTGCTGCAAGAGCAGCAAGGAGAAGACCAGGCTGGTTTTATGCCAGAAACTGGAAAAAAACCCAACTCATCTCCCCCGTGTCAGAGCAGCAATTCAATTTACCAGATCAGCCTGCAAATACATGGAAAATCTTGAGTCTTATCAAGAGGAGAAGCTGTAACCCCTGGTGGCTGTAATTGTAAAATACATGTGATTACAAACCTGAGTGCCGAGCTGGCTCCTGGAATGATTTCCACAGAGCAATGGGAAAAAACGGGGACTTTACAAAACTTTTACAAACGCCCAGTTTGGGCTGTGTTGGTTTTTCGCTGCTGCAGGAGCAGCAGAACTTGTTAGAGACAGAAAGGAAAAGACCAGGCTGGTTTAATGGCAGAAAATGAAAAAAAAACCCAACTCATCTCCCCCGTGTCAGAGCAGCAATTCAATTTACCAGATCAGCCTGCAAATACATGGAAAATCTCGAGCATTATCAAGAGGAGAAGCTGATCCCTGGCGAGTGCTGCTGCAGATAGGGAAGAGGCTCCCCTGGCAGGGGAAATTCAGCTCCACACTCATCTCCTGCCTGGTGCAGGGAGCGCGGAGCCTGAGCCTGCACAAACCCCCAGCCTCAGCAAACAAAAGGTGCATATTTAAATTAAAGGCAAATATTAGAGGTCTGGGCAGACTCTGCTAGTCTAACAAGAACATTTATTTCCATTCCTTGTGCATCTGGCAAAATAATTACCTGCTCCTTGAAGCGCCTGCACTGGCTCTGTGCACACATATTTACGTGGGATGAGTGGCTTCAGCCTGCATTAAACAGGAATTGCATGGCTAAAGGCTGGGGGAACAAGCTGGGAATTTAATTTCAGTCAATATTTGCGGCTGGGATAGGAGTTTGTTTTCAGGAGGCTCCCACAGCACCAGCAGGGGCTTCACTGGAGGCTCAGAGCTTTGAGCAGCTCTGCTTGGGGCCTGCCCAGCTCTGGAGAGCAAAGCAGGGACGGTGGCCTGAGTTAAAAAGAGCAAAAAAGAAACTGTGTGAGTTCAACTGATGCCTGATCAGGGGTTACCTAGAACAGGGGCCAGGCAGGATTCAGAGAATAAACTGGGGATTGATTGCAGGGCCTTCAACAGGGACACCTCGGGCAGGCAGAGCCTCTCCGGGAGAGGCCACAGCCAAGCTGGACCCCGGGGCACGAGTTTGCTGCACTTGGATCAGTTTGGATCCATTCCCAGATCAGGGTTCATTCTCCAGTGACAATTGCAGGGGATGATGGAATTGAGCCCAAGTCTGTCCCCCCTTTTAGAGGCTCCGTTTCCATCTTTGGGGGCCTGGGCCGACGAGGTGTCCTTGAGTGCAGCCTGGAGAGGATTTGTTGTGTCTGAGCAGGATGGGAGAACAGGAGCTCCCAGCCTGTGGGGAGTGGGAGAGTTCCACACTAAAGGAGCTGAAAAATATAAAAGCTGAATCTGAAGGCATCAGAACCCTTTGTGAGCGCTGCCCCGAGAAGTGAAGCTGTACTTTAGGGCAAATTAAGTGGATTCAAACCATTCCATTTGTGGCTGAGAGCACCTGCACAAGGCCTGAGCAGCTGTAAATTTGCTCCTTCGGTTAATTGACTTTAATGTCCTATGGAGATCAGATTTTGTTCATACCTTGGCTGTATTTTCAAGCTCTGTAAAAGCACCAAACTGCATTTCCTCCTGAACTGTGAGTGGAGTTACGTGCAGCTCATTTCTGTAGCTCCCACTAAATCACCTTCTACTGGTTGGTAATTTGTCTCTGAAAGAGGATTTTATTTTCAATTAGAGGTGTTGCAAATGTTTTTTTTAAACATACGACTCTTTGTAATGAGTATTTCAAACCCAAACCCAGCAAAACTGATCTCTTTAGGGTTTTTTTTTTACAAAAAATGAGCATCTGGCCCAAGAATGTGATGCCTGGTTGGAGAGGGGTGCAAATTAAAAGAGACACACTTAACCTGCTCAGAGGCGGATCTGTAACGTGGAGCTGAGAGCTCTGATTAGATCAGGGCTCGCAGGCACCCCTCTAACAGGGCTCTGGTTCAGCTCAGCTCTCTGGCAGAGCCTCTCTCTCTCCGTGAAATGGAAATTAAATCTAATTCTGGCAACCTTGGCTCGCTCCAGAAAAGCAAAAAGTTTGCCAAGCAGCAAGAGATGGGGTAAGGAGGATTGGGAGAGATTTTCAGAGGCGGCCAAGGGAAAAAGCACAAAAAGCAGCAATAGTTTATATTCACCAGGACTTGTCTTAAGCAGAAAATGAGCTCCCTGCTTAATGAGGGATTTGAGGCTTACTGAAAACCCCGTAATGAGAAGTTTAAGGGAGCTGTGCCATTCACTGGATCGCAAACGTTTTGTTGCACTCGCGGAGACAAAACACTGACTTACTGCCTAAACCTCAATTTTGGGGCTTTAAAGTGGAAAATGATATCCTTTGTTCAGAAAAAAAGGAGAAAGAACTGATTGGTACCTGGGAAAGCAGAGCTGCAAAGCTGGTACTGAAAATTCCAACCCCTGCCTGGCTCGTTCCGTGGTCTGGAGATGTTTTTGTGATGCTCCACATTTGTTTGCCATAGAAAACATTTCCTGAGGAGAAGTTTATCAAAAACCCCTGACTGTTTTGTGCTGAAATTGAACCTTTGTGTTTAAGACACCCTGAGGAAAGAGCTGGACTCCAATCATCTTTTTGTCGTGGCAAATTCCGGCTGCCCCCACAGTCTGAGTCCTCTGTTCCCTGTGCATCAACCCTTCCCTCCGCTCTCTCACTTCATATTTATGAGCTGGGCCTGAAAAATCATTCCCTCTGGTCGTTTTGAATAGATTTCCTCTCGGACAGCCCGGTGGTGTCAAGTTTTGACCAGTGGAAGCCGAAATAAACAAGCCCATAAATAAATAAAACAGCAGCCCCTCGGCCCTGAATAAAACATCGAATCTCCGAACGGTTTGGGTTGGAAAGGACCTTAAAGATCAGCTTGTTCCAAGCCCTGCCACGAGCAGGGACAAACCTCAGGCTGTGTGAAGGAGCAGAAGGGATTTGTGTAAAACGATGCTGGCGTGGATGGTGAATGTGTGAACATTCCCTGCGAGCCACAGGACTCCGGGTCTGGGGCTCTTTTCCCACAACAAGACCGGTTCCCACCAGTTCTGTGCTCTTTTGCCCCAAATCCCACAAGAGCTCCTTACCTGAGCAGCTCTTGCACATTTTCCTCCAGTCCTGCCCAGGCACCGATGTTCCTGTCTGGGTTATTGAGAGAGGGTCAAGCCCCAAATCTCAGAGCTCAGCTGGGTTTGCCCAAAGTGTGGGATTGTTCAGAGCTGGGCTGAGTGGAGCAGGGTCAGAACACGGGAATAAATTCCAAGTGGGAACGCTGAGGAGCTCATGAATTCTTTCACAGCCACAAAAGCCCTGTGAATATTCTGCTTTCCAGAACTTTCCTTGGGGCTGTTTTGCCAGCCATGAGCTGAGTTCAGGCTGACACCAGGGCTGGGCAGGAGAGAACAGTGAAGGTTTCCCTGCAGCACCCAGCCAGCCAAACTCTGTAACACCAATTTCTTCGGGAAATCTAAATCCTATTTTACCTTCTTTTGGTACCAAAAGGCACCAAAGACAATTCCCTTGAGGCTGAATATAAATATTCACCTAAGTGATGCATTGGAATGTTTTTCCAGTGTCTCAGGTGCTGTAACCCCGGGACTTTCAGTCATTTTTTGAAGAGCACAAGGGTTTCTCTCAGATCTGTTTTCTGCCAACTTTGCCGTAAACCAATTTATAACAAAAGCAATTCTGCTTTATAACAGTTTCTCGTAGCTGCTGTTTCAAAGGAGGAGATAAAGCAACACAGGAGCCACAAAACCTCCTCCTGCAACACTCTGAAAAATGAGAGACTTCCCTGTGTTTGCCACCCTGGATACAGAGGTGGCTTCAGGCTCAATAAATAAAAATTATTCCTGAGCAGTGAATCCCCAGCATGGGGGCAAAAGGAGTAAAAGTGTGACCACCTGCTGCTTAATGCCTGCCTTGGAAGAGATAAGAGGATCCGTGTGTTTGTCCCAGGCAGTGAAAGAGAGCGAAAAAAAATATAATAAATATTAATATTGGTGGTGAACAGGGTCTTTAAGCCGACAGAACTCCGTGAGGTGTGACAGCTCTGCCACCATGCACAGATCACTGTCATGCCTTCTCTGAGCTTTAGGGAAAGCTGGTTTTTGTCACAGGTTATGTTTTGAAAGGGGGATAGAAAATGAATAGAATATGAAAATGTCAGATAGAAAATCTTGCAGGAGGTGTGGCTGATGCTGCAGGTGTTTGTGCAAGGTGCAATCTGAGAAACCCGTGCCCTGAGTGCCTAATTTAACTTTTGGGAAGCCCCTGAGGTCACTGCATGGCTGAACACCCCGGACACTGCATGAACTGGATGGGGTTTAAGGAAAATCCAGCTGTGTGTCCTGAAAGCAGAGGGATTGATGAACCCCAGCAGGACTGGTGATGCCTTCAGATTCAGC
>VYZT01045301.1:0-12505 GCA_013400735.1 Pomatostomus ruficeps
AAGCAGTGCAGGGCCTGAAAAATATAAAAGTTTATATAAAAATATAAATCTTAAGGCATCAATGGGGGCTGCTCATGCTGCCCAGAGCCGGCAGCTCCCTGCTCCCCTGGCTGATCTCTGCCATCCCTTGGCTGGCTAAAGGGGATCAGGGGTGATCCCGCTGAGCTCGGGTTCATCCCAGGGCTGGATGAATCCCCTGCCTGTTCGCACTCAGCTCATTCCTCAGGCTGTTCCCATCCATCGCCCCGCAGCTCCTCAGAGATGTTTCATTTTTCCAACGCGGCCGCGCTCCTCAGCAGCACAAAGAAACAGGAGACGGCTCGAGTACAAAGGATGATATATAAAGCCAAATTTTATTCTGTTCCCTCGGAGTAATTTTCCTCATAAATACTTCTCGGGCTGGTGAAATATTCCTTGCAGCAGAATCCGAGTCCATCAGGGCTGTGCTATTTCATCCTGTTGAACGCGGAGCTCTCCGTGCCCAGCGCCCGCTCCATCCATCCCGTGGAGCGTTCGAAGGGTTCTTGTTCCTGGCAGGATTGCAGGGAAGGGGTTTCTGTTTGAGATCGTCACATTTATCCACATGAAATTCCACTGCAGACACACCTGAGCCATTGTGAGGCCTGGAAGCTGGGGGTGCTCTCGGGGCTGTCACTGAAGCTCATCCTGCTCTGGTTCTGGGATTCCCAGGGACATTCCCAGAGTCCTGGAGTGCTTTGGGCTGGGAGGGACCGTGGAGATCACCCAGTGCCACCCCAGGGACGCCTCCCACTGTCCCAGGCTGCTCCAGCCCCAATGTCCAGCCCGGCCTTGGGCACGGCCAGGGGTCCAGGGGCAGCCACAGCTGCTCTGGGAATTCCAGCCCAGCCAGGAATTCCTTCCCAATATCCCATCCATCGCTGCCCTCTGGCACTGGAAGCCATTCCTTGTGTCCTGTCCCTCCAGCCCGTGTACCCAGTCCCTCTCCAGCTCTCCTGGAGCCCCTTCAGGCCCTGGCAGGGGCTCTGAGCTCTCCCCAGAGCCTCTTCCTCTCCCTGACAGAGCAGGAACCACAGCGAGGTCCCACGGAGGGGCTGGAACTGTGAGGATTTTTAGGTTCCACTGAGTGAGAACCACAGCAAGGGGTCAGGAACTGCGGGGATTTTTAGGTTCCACTGAGTGAGAACCACAGCAAGGGGTCAGGAACTGCGGGGATTTTTAGGTTCCACTGAGTGAGAACCACAGCAAGGGGTCAGGAACTGCGGGGATTTTTAGGTTCCACTGAGTGAGAACCACAGCAAGGGGTCAGGAACTGCGGGGATTTTTAGGTTCCACTGAGTGAGAACCACAGCAAGGGGTCAGGAACTGCGGGGATTTTTAGGTTCCACTGAGTGAGAACCACAGCAAGGGGTCAGGAACTGCGGGGATTTTTAGGTTCCACTGAGTGAGAACCACAGCAAGGGGTCAGGAACTGCGGGGATTTTTAGGTTCCACTGAGTGAGAACCACAGCAAGGGGTCAGGAACTGCGGGGATTTTTAGGTTCCACTGAGTGNTGGCCATGTTTACAACAGCACGCGTGAGAAAGTACTACAGCAAAGAGAAACATTGAAAAACTGCAAAACTCAGGACAACAACACCCCAGAGCCTCAGTCGTGCCCGGGGAACCGGGGCTGTCCTGCCCGGCTCAGTCAGCTCTGCTGTGAACAGCGGGGCTGCAGCCCCCGCCCTCCCAGGCAGAGTGATCTGACTCTAAAATCCGCGCTGCCGGGAGTATTTTTAGCGGTGTGAACCGAGTCTGTCGCTGTTTACAGCTCTGAGCATGAGTTATTTGTGGGGAACGGGGAAGGTGACTCGGGGCTGCTGCGGAGGGCAGGGAGGGCAGCGATGTCCCCCGCTGCCCCCTCGGCCAGCGCTCCCACAGGCAGGGAACCCCAAAATCCCCGCAAAGATCCCCACAAGTGTGAGTTACCCGGCTGGTGGCCATGGTTACCGTGTGCTCATTGCCCAGCTCTTCTTTTTCGATCTGTAAATATCATATTTTATATTTTCCCTCAGTCCAAACCAGCATGGGGACCCGTTTTGAATTAAACACAGGGCATGTCCCAACTGGGGTCTTCATGACTGAAACAAGAAACGCCCCTGGCTCATTTTCTGTGCTGCACAAACACTCACTGGGGTAATATTTCACTTCCAGACATCGCTGGTGGCACGTCTCAAGTGTTTAAAATACTAAGCTTTCAGACTTTAGCGCAGCAAACAGTTGATTTTTGCTTCTGCCGTTCTAGCAATCATCTTTTATTCCCTGTTTTACCATCTTAAGACTCAGAAAATGCTGTTTTGTTCATTTAAATTTGAAATAAGGACCAATCAGCCTTTCATTTGATAGTTCCTGCCCTGCCAGCAGCCCTGTGCGGATGCTGATGGACAGGGCCTGATAAAACCCCTCCTTATCAGCCCCATCGCTCTTCTGGGGTCTCATCTCCTGAATCTTCCTGCCAGCGCTCCCATCTCGGGGGATGATAAAGCTCCTCTGTTAAGCTCCTGGCACTTCCCAGCTTTACCCTGCCCAGCTGAGCCTCATCCCCGGGCAGAGCAGCTCCCGGCACCTCCCGCAGCATTGCCCGGGTCCTTTCGCGGGATTCCCAGGGAGATTTGTCTCGGCAGTGCTGAGCTCCTCTCCACACAAAATACACAAAGCGAAATCCTGCCCGGAGCTGCGGCTGGGGAGCGGCTGCACAGACAGGGACGGAGCCGAACTTGGCATTGCCCTGGGCTGGGGTATCTCGTGTGGGTGATTCCTCCAGAATCCTCCTCCCTACAGCCTCACCCCTCCCCGGGCAGCTGGGCCAGGGCTGGACAGCCCTTCCAGGAGGAAATTCCCAAATATCCACCCTGAGCCTCCCCTGGCCCAGCCTGAGGCCGTTCCCTGTGCTCCTGTCCCTGTCCCTGGGAGCAGAGCCCGACCCCCCCGGCTGCCCCTCCTGTCAGGGAGTTGTGCAGAGCCAGAAGGGCCCCGGAGCCTCCTTTGCTCCAGGCTGAGCCCCTTGCCCAGCTCCCTCAGGGATTCTCCAGCCCCTCCCCAGCTCCGTTCCCTGCCCTGGACTCCTCCAGCCCCTCAGGGTCTCTCTTGTCCCGAGGGGCCCAGAGCTGCCCCCAGGAGTGACCCCAGGGCTGACCCCAGACCCAGCACTGACCCCAGAGGTGCCAGCACAGGAGGGTTTTCAATCCCTGCCAGAGACAGAGGGACACCGGACTGGACAGAACCTCCTGAGTGCCCACCTGCAGCTCTCAGCTCCCACTGCCCCATCCCAATGGTTCCCATATTTCTGAAATTCCCGGCGTTTCCCAAGTGTTCCCACCATGGGCAGAGCTCAATCACAGCCTCTGTCTGGCCTCCTCCTTCACACTGATCCGTTTGACTTCCCTCCCGGGTTTTCCATCGCAGTGAATTTCCTGTCGGGCGCTCAGCCTGCGGGATGATTGCATTTGCATAAGGCTAAACAAACCCTCGCCTTGGCTGATTCGTTTCCAGACAAGATTTTAAGGGTTTGTTCTGCCAAGGTCGAGCCTTCCCCAGCCCTGCCTGGCCTGGAGGCACCGCAGGAGGGAGGTTCTGTCCCTGCCAAGGCTCCCCTGGCCAGAGGCTCAGGCTGGTTCCGAGCTCCCCGGGCTGGTTCTGAGCTCCCTGGGTGCTATCTCCCCATCCCAGCTGGTTCTGAGCTCCCTGGGCTGGTTCTGAGCTGGTTCCAAGCTCCCTGAGCTGGTTTCGAGTTCCCTGGGCTGGTTCTGAGCTAGTTCTGAGCTCCCCGGGCTGGTTCCAACCTCTCTGGGCAGGTTCTGAGCTCTCTGGGCTGGTCCTGAGCTCTCCGGGCTGGTTCCGAGCTCCCCGGTTTGGTTCCGAGCTGGTTCCAAGCTCCCCGGGCTGGTTCTGAGCTCCCCGGGCGCCCTCTCCCCGTGCCCGCGCTGCTCCCTGACAGAGTCCTTTACAGACTGTCGACCTTCCCCTGCGCAGCCATAAATCCTCCGCCAGCTCCAAGAGTAGCAGGATGTAGAGATGTTATCCCCGGGCCTCGCCTGAGCCTTCCGAGGCCCATTATCTCCCCATCTTTTCTTTTAAAAGAACCTTATTTGACAGCCCAGCCTTTCTCATCCTTTTTCTTTTTTTTTTTCCCCTTACTGCTTTGACCTTGAGTTAGTTTATTCCTTCCTTCTCTGTGTATTTTAAGTGTTGCACCAAAAAATCCAATTTATTAAGGCTTTCCTATGGTAAATGATTAACCTGAATATAGTTAAATGAAATGCTTATTAACATCCCCCCGCATAATCCATTTAGCAGAATTAGTCCTGCTTATTCAGACAACCTAAAGGGGTCCGTGCTTTTGTCTACACAGCATCAGCGTTAAAGCTTATAATTATTTCTGGTTAATGCAGCCCTGGGTGTTAGGAAACGCTGGTTTGTGTGTTCCAGCGTTGCACTTCTCCTAATCTCTTGTATTAATTAGAGATACTGATATAATATTACTTTGCTCCTTTCTGTTCGGCACCGGGAGAGATGTCGGAGTATAATCCTATCTGGGCTAAGGGTGTCTTAAACATTTCCACGAGTGCCGGCTGGTGTAGAACATCAGGATTAGGTGCAATAATCCCCAAAGTGGAAGCGAGGAGAGCTTGCAGGGGCGCGTGGGCACCCGAGGTGTGCCTGGCACGGGGCGGTGGCCGTGCCCCGATGGCAGCCGCGGCCTCCGCAGGGATTTCTGCTCCCACTGATGATTTTCAAGGTCCCTTTCAACCTCAATTTCCAACCCCAACCACTCTGTGAGCCCACGAGGCCCCCATGGGTCCCCTCCCAGCCCCTGGTGATGTCCCCTCCCTCCCGTACCCCGAGGGACGCGGCCGCCCGGGCTCTGAGGAAGATTTGATTTACCCGGCAGCAGGAAAGTGAATTATTACCCCTCCGTGGCTGCTGCTGACATTTCAAACCCACTGCATCCTCTAAATGCTGGGTCATTTGATATTTCAGACATCGGGCTCTTCGTGGAGCTCGTTTTCATCTTTTCCTTAGACGGAAATTCACTTTTCTTTTAAGGCGTTTCAAGGTATCGCTCCCAGGGCTCTGGAGTCAATTTGCAGCACGAGATCATAAAATCACGGAATCACTCAGGCTGGAAAAGCCCTCCCAGACCTGGGAGTCCAGCTGCTCCCAGCACTGCCAGGGCCACCCTGACCGTGTCCCCAAGGGCCACCTCCACAGGGATTTCAAATCTCTGCGGGGATGGGGAGTCCATCCCTGCCCTGGGCAGGGGGAAACCTTTCCAGGAGGGAATCCCAGCCCCTCCCAAGGGTCAGCACAAGGGGACCCGGACAGTTTGAGCCTGATTTCCATCAGAGTCACCCAGAGCTGTGCAGGAGAATCCGGAATCCCCAGCCGGAGCAGAGCTGTGCCCGCGCTGCCCTCGGTCACCCCCGCAGGAGCAGCTCCAACGCCGCGCCCTGTGCCATGGCGGGGACGGGGGTGTGGAAATGCCCGGGATGGCTGCAGGTGGAATCACAGACTCGAATAATTCCAGCTTTTATTTCAGCCTAATCACACGTTCCTGCACCGTTATCTCCCTGCATAAATATTAAGACTGGGAGCTCGTGTGTGTGTGTGTGTGAAACAATGCCAGGGTAATATTTCAGTGCGGGGAAAAGCACCTGGTTTATGCCATTCTCAGATATTTAAACCTTCTCATTTTGCCCTAAACTAAAGGTTTAATCTGACACAGACCCATCAAAAAGTGCTTTGAAAATCACCAAGTCCAAGAACAAAGTGACCTTGCATGGCTTTGAACAGCAAACGCTCAGCTGAGGGGGGCCTGATCAGTCCTTACCCAAATAATTACTCAGAGTAGATCGAGGACTGAGCAGGCCATTAAGAGTCTTTAAAATTTAAAGGTGTGTTTGTTTTTAAAGTTTATAAATCAGCACAAATCCGTGGAATTTGATTAATATCTGAGAACAGCATTTTGCTTGGCCAGCAAAGAATTCCAGGAGCCACAGGAAAAGTTAATCAAAATTCTGAGGGGGGAAAGGTCAGGTCTGCAGAAGATTATGAATTTTTAAGGATTTTTAAGAGTCTAGCCCGATATTTTAAGCTGTGTGTCATCCAGCAGGCCTAGTGTGACATCATAATTGATAATTAAACTTCTCCGGGTTCGCTTCCCCCTCAGGTTTCTTTCCCATCCCATTCTCCCGCTCAGGCAGCTTTGGGAACTGTAACTCTTCTCCATTATCTTCCCGAGTCAGAGCGTTTTTCCCCCATTAACTCCCCTTGTGCCTTTGTGCAGAAACAATCCAGGTATGATTTAATAAGCCTTGGGAAAGACAGAGCTGGTTCATATGCAGGAAATCAGATTTACATAATTTTCCGCTCGCTTTTATAGGCACCGTAGTTCAAATTATCTTTAAGTTGGGGAAACTCTTTTCATACCATAAAATGAAATAGCACCTGTGTTCTGCTCCAGCCTCCTCGCCCGGGCCTGGCAATAAATTAGAGGTTGATTTGTCACCCTGACTTCGCACAGAAAGTCCCTTTTTAATGAGAGGAGGAGCAGCGCCCCGGCTGCTGTTAGTCACAGCCATCAGCCGCCCAGCCAAGCTTCAATCCGAGTTTAATCGTGTTGTTTTGGGGTTTATTGCCTGAGCCTTCCTGCACGGGGGGAGCAGAGGATTTCGGGCTGGGTCACATCCTCTGCGCCAGAGAAAATGTCAGACACGAAAACAGAGCTCCAGGGCTCTGTGCAGAACCAAAAGGGACGTTCGGGTTCAGGATTTGGGACTGGGGAGGCCGAACCCTGCGAGTGCAAACGGGGTTTGGGGCAGGGCGAGGGAGCAGCTCCTTGTGCTCCCTCCTGCCTGCGGCTTCCAGGATAAATCCTGTGGGATTCACAGAATCCTGGAATGGTTTGGGCTGGGAGGGCCCTCAAAGTCCCTCCAGTGCCACCCCAGGGACACCTCCCACTGTCCCAGGCTGCTCCAACCCCAATGTCCAGCCTGGCCTTGGGCACTGCCAGGGATCCAGGGGCAGCCACAGCTGTGCCAGGGCCCTAAACCCTCCCAGGGAGGAATTCCTTCCCAAAATCCCAGCTAAATCAGCACTCATCCGGCTCAAGGCCGTTCCTGTGTCCTTTCAAGGACGGGGTTTCTCTCAGGAATATTCCTGGGACACTCCTGCCCCAGCCCCGTCCCAGGGATCAGCTCCCCCCTTGCTTCTCAACGCTGATGTCCTGTATTTCCCCTCTCTTTGCACCTGGTGTGCGTTTACCCAGGAATTCGAGAAAGACTTTGTGGTAAACAAATAAATACCATTTCTTCACAATAAGTATTAATGTCTCTGTCTCTAGCTGAGCACAGTTGTCAAACTTTTAGGCAGAAAAGGAGCTGTGTTCCACGAGAGCTTCACCCAGTCCCCTCTCATCGATTGCACTGCAGATCCTGGTGCTCAGGAACCTAAAAACGGCTCAATTATTCAGCTGGTTAAAAACTGAACGCTCCCGTTTTTAAATGCTCACCTTACAAACCATTTCTGCTCTGGGAGCAGGCGGGGACGTCCCCTGGGCAGGGGGCAGCAGGGCCGGGCTGCTCTGGCAGCGTTTCCTCGGCTCCTCGGGGGGGATCCTGCTGGGAATAACTCCTGGGATGAAGGATGGGGGCGCTGGGGGTGGGAACTGTCACTGACCCCTGTCCTTGTCCTTGCAGCTCCCAGCACGGCCCAGTACGGGGTCACCGGGCACGCCGAGGTGCTGTTCTCCTGCTGGTCCCTGGTGCTGACGCTGGCCTCCCTCAGCAGCATATTCTACCTGAAGAACATCATTCTGCACTAAATGCAAAGACCCATAAAAGGCTTTTAAGGATTCTCTGAAAGTGCTGATGACTGGATCCAATCTGGTAGAGTTTGTTAAAAGCAGCGTGGGATATAATCAGTGCTTACATGGGGATGATCGCCTTCTGTAGAATTGCTCATTATGTAAATACTTTAATTCGACTCCTTTTTTTTTTGATTAGCTGCATTACCTTGTGGAGCAGTACACATTGTCCTTTTTTAAGACGTGAGAACTCTGAAATTACTTTTAGAGGATATTAATTGTGATTTCATGTTTGTAATCGACAAGTTTTCAGAAGCATTCAGTCATGGTCTGCTGACTCGCAGACTGTAGTTTACAACAACAAAAAAAAGAGGATATTGCAGTAAAAATGTGCTTCTTTAAGGCTGCAATACAACCATCCAGCTCCCTTCTCAACTAGCATCCTACCCACACTTACACACAAACATTTGTCCTTTTTTGAGTAAAAAAAAAAAAAAATCGAATAATATTGCCTTCAAAATATTTCTTCAAAATATTCCACATATCTAGATTTTCTTCTAGCATGATATTCAGGTTTCAAGAATGAGCCTTGTACTATAACTGCGTCGCGCAGTGCCGCTTTCGTTCTCTCCCCTCCTTCCTGCCAATTCAGCATGGTTGTGCCTTCATGAAACACGACTTTCCTCTTCCTCTCCAGCAGATCTGGAATGTGTTTTGGGAGATGCCCAAGCATCCTTTTGAGCGTGAGGAATCTCTCGGGAGGTGCTGCGGGCTCCGGGGAGGAGCTCCTGCTGCCGGGAGCTGCTCCGGGGCAGGGCTGAGGTCCAGGGTAGCACCAACCCCTCCTGTTCCTCCCCCCGCCACCACTGACCAGTGGGTGACCTCTGTAAAAACTGCATTTCCCACTGTAAACCACAACCCAAATTATTTTGTGGCATCTTTTGAATGTAGGAACGTTTCCCATAGCCCCCCTAAAGCCAAACTCCCCCCGGCTGTAAACGCCAGGGTCGCCCCTTTTGTATTCCTGGCAGAACCGACGTGAATTGGGATTTTTCTTGCACTTCCTTTTGTACTGGTTTGGCTGATTTAGCAACGGCAAAGAATGCTTTGAACCCTGAGGTACCTGCAGGTCCTGGGGTACCGAGCAGGATTTTCTGTCCTCACACACACCCAGAGGACCGAGCAGGATTTTCTATCCACACACACCCAGAGTACCGAGCAGGATTTTCTATCCACACACACCCAGAGTACCGAGCAGGATTTTCTATCCACACACCCCCAGAGTACCGAGCAGGATTTTCTATCCACACACACCCAGAGTACCGAGCAGGATTTTCTGTCCTCACACATCCCGGGAGTACCGAGCAGGATTTTCTATCCACACACACCCAGAGTACCGAGCAGGATTTTCTGTCCTCACACACATCCCGGGAGTAGCGAGCAGGATTTTCTGTCCACACACACACCCAGAGGACCGAGCAGGATTTTCTATCCACACACATCCCGGGGGTACCGAGCAGGATTTTCTATCCACACACCCCTGTGGCAGCGAGGGCGCTCCGGTCACTGCTGGGGGCACGTGGCCACATCGAGGGGCAGGACGTGCTGGGGCCCTGCTGCCCTGGGCACCTCCTGTCCCATTCCGAGGGATCAGGCGCAGAAAGGGGGTGCAGTGTTCCTGACTCTGTGAACTCCTGGGTTGGTGTGAGGGGTTGCTCACAGCTCACACCTGACTGAGAACTGCCACCCGTGTCCCTCCTGGGGTCACTGTGGCCGGCAGCCCTCGGACACCACATCCCCTGATGACCCCGAGAGCTCCTGGCCTGCTCACGAACAGCCATTGACAGCAGGAATAGCAAAACCAGGATTATCCCAGAACCCCAGCCCGGCCAGCAAATCCTGTCCCACCCCAGCCCTGCTGTGACAGGGACACCTTCCCCACCCCAGGCTGCTCCCAGCCCCAGTGTCCAGCCTGGCCTTGGGTGGGACAGCACCACGTTCACTGTGATCAGTCGCAGGTTCCGTGCTGGAGCTCCAGCAGGTGACACCAATTCTCCAGTTCCCATTTTGTCTCCTCACGGCAGGATTTGGCAGCGGGCAGCACCAGCCGAGCACTGGGAACGCTCAGCAGGGCCAGGCTCAGCACAGAGACCCCATTTTTTCAGCAGGGAGGACTCAGAGTTTGCTGGGCTCTGTCTGAGCTGTCCCGGGCCATGTGCAGCCAGACCGCGCTGTCCCGGCTGAGGAAGGGCAGGAGCAGAGAGGTGCTGGCTCCCAGAGGTGGCAGTGAAATTCCTGGGTCACCTTGCGCGTGGTCACAGACAGACTGTATCATTTCCCCCATCGTTTACAGCCGTGTGCCAAGCAGTCGCTGTTTTCAGGAACGTGGCGTTTTTTAAAACCTGCAATAACATGGCCAAACCCTTCTGCACGGAAAGGGTCCAAACCCAGCTCCGAGGAGTCTGTCAGCCCCGATCCCCCTTGTATTGCAGCTTTAAAGTGCTCTGGTTTAGCATCCATTCTCTAGGAACAGTGGTGCTGCAGGAAGTCTTGTGTCAGTGCGGTTTTATGAACAGGAAAACAAGGGTACGGATCCCCCAACCCACGGGTGTGCGATGGGACAGGGTTCTATGCTGTGGCTGGATCAAACCCCGCATTCCGATGGGCGTTGCATTCCCGTGATTCCCGGGATTCGGAACCCGAGCCTTCCAGCGACAGAATAGAACGGGCAGCAGCTCTATTAAATACAAGAAAAGAATTTACAGTGAAGCGTTGGGTGTTTGCACTCGCACCAGGACGAGACATCCGGGGCCACATCTGATTTTCACTTTTTGGGGACGGGGGGAGCATCATTATTGTCAAATCCGAAAGGAAAAAACCCAAACCCACAACAGCCGCGGAATTCAGAGCCATGTCCTGGCACCAGAGGGGTTTTTGTGAGGTGGGAGAGTGCTGGGAGCTCAGCAGTGCTGGGTGGGACGGGCAGGGCAGAAAGGACTGGGCTGGGCAGGACAGAGGACAGAGGACAAACGGGGACACCTGGCTGTGGGGCAGAAGCGGAACTACAGGGCAGGATGGGAGCTGCGGGCACAGGGGACAAACGGGGACAAACAGGGACACCTGGCTGTGGGGTTAAATGAGAACTCCTGGCTGTGGGGTGAAATGAGGAGTCCTGGCTGTGGGGCAGGACAGGAGCTGCGGGCACAGGGCACACCTGGCCGTGGGTGAATGTCCTCCCTGAGTGACCCGGGATGGACAGGCCGGCTCTGAGCTCCCAGAACGGGCGGTGGAGTGACCACGGCCACATCCCAGGCCCTGCAGGACGGGAGAAGGTTCAGGGCTGGATGGCACCACCCCGTTCCAGCCCTGCCGTGTGTGGGGTGCACCTTGAGCAGCTGTTTGAGGGATGGTTCTGTGCCTCCTCCGAGTTCTGTCCCACCCCGTTCCAGCCCTGCCATGTGTGGGGTGCACTTCGGGGCAGCTGTTTGAGGGTTGGTTCTGTGCCTCCTCCGAGCTCTACCCCACCCCGTTTGTGTCAATCAGATTCCATCCATTCCCACCTTTTCCAGTGAGGATAAAAGGTTTGGCTGAGCATTTCCAGCGGGGTTGTTGCCACGCTGGAGCCCCCAGGCTGCTCCCTGTGCTGTGTCCCCACTCGGTGACACGGCTGTCACTCAGCTGTCCCCAGAGCCATGCTGACACTCACCCGAAGGACGTCTCACAGCTCGGGAACAAACGCACTTTCTCCAGGGTTTGTAGCTTGGCAGGATCCTTCAGAGCCAGACAGCTTTTTTTAAACTTTTCAATAGGGTTTTTTTTTAGAGTGGATGCTGTTTTTAAGATCCAGGAGCGTTAAGCCCGTCACGGTGACAGCTGCTTTTTTGCACATTTCCTGAGCGAGTGTTCGAGACAGACAATGGCAAATGTTCTACCAAAACCTCCGCCGAGTCCTCAGAACTGTGTCGTGAAGAATGTCTATACCAAAATATGTATTTACGTGGATAAATATGCCTTAAAGACTAAAATATGCATTTACTTCCCAGGCTGGCTCCGCCTCGTGCCCAGTCTGGAGGTAAATAATCCGTATTTCACAGCTGCCATGGAGGGGTTGGTGTCTCTGGAGGACAAAAAAGGAAGGGGGGGAGCATTTCTTTTAAAAGAACCTTTGGTAATTTTAAAATCCTTGTGTGAACTGCCACGTGTGCGGAGGAGCAGGGAGAGGATGAGCTGAGCCTGGCACTCCAGCACTGGCAGTGCCGTGGGGCCACCAAAAGCTGCCACCTCCTCATCCCTGTCTCCTGCACACCCCAATCAATCCCTGGGACCTGGGACAGAGTGAGAGTCTGGTGTTCCCCAGTCCCGCAGGGCTGTGGGAATGGGGCCACCTTCCCTCACCCTCCTGCCACACGTAGATCCTTTAAAATGGGGAAATATTGACAAAAAAAGGGAATCAAAAAAACAGGAATGAAAGATTCTCCGTTCAGCCTCAGTGGGGAGAGCAGAGGGATCGGTGCTGGCGTGGAAGGGAGGAGCTGGCTCTGGATGTGACCAGGACAAGCGGGGCTGTGACGGGGCAGGGATGTGGCTGTGGCAGGGCAGGGACCGGGGCTGTGACGGGACAGGGATGTGGCTGTGGCAGGACAGGGACGGGGCTGTGGCGGGGCAGGGATGTGGCTGTGGC
>VYZT01045301.1:17814-40642 GCA_013400735.1 Pomatostomus ruficeps
ATCCCATGGAATCGTGGGACCGTGGGATTGTTTAGGATGGAAAAGCCCTCTGAGATTATCAAACCCAACCGTTCCCCACCCCTGCCCGTGTCCCCAGGTGCCACATCCACGGGGCTGTTAAATCCCACAGGGATCCTCCCCTCTCTGACACCCCCAGCCCCTGTGGGACCGTCCCTGTCCCTGTTCCCACCCTCACACCCCTTTTCCCCCCCTGACACCCCCATCCTGGCCCCACACCCTTCAGGGGTTTCCTTTTCCCTCTGATTCAGGCAGAATTCCCCAGACAAGCCCCACACCCCATCCTTTCCAAAAACCCTTTTGGTGCCAGGGCTGCCGCAGCTCCAGGCTTTCCTGCAGCTTTTCCACCCCATACCCAGCAGCTCAGGGGCTTTTCCAGGGGTTTCTGTGCCTTTTGGCTCTGATGTGGATCCTTAAACAATCCCACAAACCCTGCGCTGCTCGTTTCACCTCAAGCGCAGCTCGCAATTAACAGCCTGTGCTAATTGGGCAGCTAATCCCCCTCCCGGAAGAAAAAAATAACCTTAAAAATTATCATAATGCTTCTCATTTTTGGTGCTGTGCTGCAAACACGTTAAAGATATTTTAATAAATGAGAGGCCTTAATTAGAGCAGGGTGAGCCCAACAGTGGCCCTGCACATAAAACACTCACGTGAGGGATGAAAGGAGGAAGAGTTGGGTCCTTTCAAAGCCGACCCTTCCCTCCACTCTCCATCTCCGCCTTTTCCATCAAGAAATCCAGGGTTCCTTTCATTCGAAGGATCGGCTTTAAATCCCTGCACCCGTCTCGGGGCGGCATTAAATATTAAAGCCAGATATTAAAATTTCAAGGAACCTAAATTAAACCTGAGGTGCTCAAAAAAATAAGTGTTCCTGAATATTTCATGGCGAATATTTCGTAATTAACTTTAGAAATCTCGCACACGCTGAGACAGAGGGGAGCTGCCCAGTAAAATGCGACCATCCCTGTGACCTTCCAGGGGCTGAAAAATTCCCATTTCTTGGGTTCTGTGGAATTCCTGTGGGTTCCTGAGCCAGCCCTCAGCCTCCTCCGAGCTGGAATTCCACCGGAGCATCCCTGAGAGCTGCTCTGCCTGCTCCGGGAGAGATCCACCCCAGCACGGGGCTGGCCTGGGATCCCAGTGCAATTCCAGGGAAACAGCTAAAAAATGCCCCAAGAGATATAAAAAATACCCCAGGTAGAAAAAACACCCCAACGGGTATAAAAAATACCACAACAGGTATAAAACTGCCCCAATCGATAAAAAAAACACCCCAACAGATGTAAAAAGCACCCCAAGAGATATAAAAATTCCCCAGTAGATATAAAAACTGGCCCAAGAGATAACATAACAATTGAAATGAGGGTGTCTGGCCTTGGGAAGTGGTTGTGCACTAAAATGGTGTGAGAGGATGTCAGGAAACAGCGACTGAGGGAGGAAAGAGGGGGTTTGGATTTGGATTTGGATTTGGATTTGGATTTGGATTTGGATTTCACTCTAAATCAGAGCAGCAGCAGCCGCTGCCTGTCCCTCCTGCCCTGTGCGTCCCAGCCAGGGGGGACAAGGGGGTCTCAGGTGACAAAAGTGCCCAAGTGCAGTGGGGAGAGTGGGGCCATGGCCAGATCCAGGGAAAGGGCAAATCCATGATCAGATCCAGGGAAAGGGCAGATCCAGGAAAGGGCAAATCCAGGATCAGATCCATGGGAAGGGGCAGCTCGTTAATTTTAAGCCCAGCCTTGCCCCGCAGGACCCGTGGGTGTCCCCAGGGCCAGCCCAGCTCGGTGACAGCTCCAGGACCCCTCCCGCTCCCCTCCCCGCCCCTCGGGCTCTGCCGCAGCCCCGCCCGCAGCGCCCTTCCCCGGAAATTAAACCATTATCCAACAATTAGAGTCTATTATTCCCATCCTCCGGCCCACACGCGGTTTATAAATGGAAAGTTGCTTTCGGTGGCTGCTGTGACGAATTTTCCCCTCTCCTGGAGAATTTGGGAGCAGCAGATGAGGGACAGCACGGGCTGAGCGCAGCCACAGTCCCTGGGCGCTGTCACCTGAGGGGCTGTGGCGTTGGGGCTGTGGACTGAGCTCAGAACTGCATAATTAACGGTCCCTAATTAGCAATACCCCTGGAGCAGCCGCTCCCGGGCTCCCCAGCCAGGCCTGCTCAGCGCAGAGATGAGGGGATCCCTCAAACCCCTTCTGCGTGTGGAAATCTAACGGAGAGCGGTGTGAACAGAACATAAAAATGCAGAAATCGCTGTGAACGAGGGGTGTGAACGCCTTCCTAGAGCAGAATATCGCTCTACAGCCACGGGCAGGGGGAAAGCACAGAGGGTAATTTGGCATCCACAGTTTGCCTGGTTAAAATAACCACTCCCTGCCTGGGTCCGCGTGAAAGTCACGGAATTAATGTGGGAAGGGGACAGAAAACAGCCAGCCTTGTCAAGGGGGGCACAGAGGAGTTAACTGCCAGCCCCAGAGCTCCGGGGTGTGAACAGGGACAGTCAGGGACACCTGGGAGGGGCAGCACCTCTGTCACACCCGGCTGTGCCTGGGGACTCGGGGCTGGCTCAGTTACCGCTCCATCAAACGCCTTCGGCTTCCGTAAAAACCAAGGAATCCTGGGATGGGTTGGGCTGAGAGGGACCGCAGAGCTCATCCCACCCCTGCCATGGCAGGGACACCTCCCGCTGTCCCTGGGTGTCCCCAGCCCCATCCAGCCCGGCCTTGGGCACTGCCAGGGATCCAGGGGCAGCCACAGCTGCTCCGGGCACCCTGTGCCAGGGCCTCAAACCCTCCCTGCCAGGAATTCCTTCCCAATATCCCATCCAAACCTCCAGGGATCAATTCCTTCCCAATATCCCATCCAAACCTCCAGGGATCAATTCCTTCCCAATATCCCATCCAAACCTGCCCTTCAGCTGCGGGCAGGGCTGGGGTGCTGCAGGGCCCCACAATCTAAATTCAGCTTCTCTTTGAGACCCTGAAACTCCTGATTATCCTCCTGCCCTGCTGGATTTGGGATTTCTCCCTCCTGTTCCACCCCGGGGAGCCGAGGGACACGGCCTCATCCTGAGCCCGGAGCCAGAACCCCTCGGGTCCGGTGCCTCCTGCTCGTGGTTTAATTACTCTGCTAATGAAGGGGGGATTTGGAGGATTCATCAGTGCCCCGAGCCACGCCTCGGTCCTGAGCCATCCGCTCCTCATTCCTCGGGATCTCTTATCCCAACCCACACCTCGATTCGGAGCCGTCTGCTCCTCATTCCTCGGGGTCTCTTATCCCTGGGAGCTGGAGCCATCCGCTCCTCATTCCTTGGGATATTTTATCCCGGCCCACACCTCGATCCAGAGCCGTCTGCTCCTCATTCCTCGGGATCTCTTATCCCTGGGAGCCGGATCCATCCGCTCCTCATTCCCCGGGATCTCTCATCCCGGGAGCCGGAGCGAAGGGCTGAGGGCGTTATCACCTCACAAAGCAATTCCAAGGAATAAATAAACCCCGAACGCCCAGCTCAGCACTGAGCAGCGACTCGACAATAACACGCGAATGATGCAGCCGAGATGAGAGCTAAAAATAGCCCGGAAAAACAAAAATACCTGCGGACGAGCAATGAGAGCGCGGGTTTGAGGTGATTTATCGGGAATTATGGAGCGGGGCCGGCTTTGTGCTGAGCTGCGAGCAGCGGGATTGGAATAAACACAATGAACTCCCCACGTTAATAACTCTCTGTGAAACCCCCGGACGTGCCGCAGCTCCCCGGCTGCCGAGGGACGGACACGAGTCAAGGAGGGGTTTGGGTAAAATCTTTATCTGGCTGGGAAAAGCAGGAAAAGCCTGGAGGCAGCTCCAGCTCTGCAGGGCAGGATGGGAGAGGACCCGGTCCCGGTTTGGGAAGGGGAAAATCAGGAAAAGGCATCCCCGGGCAGTGCCAGGGAGGCGTCTCCAGAGGGAAAAACCCCAAATCAGAGCGTCCTGCTGGGAATGGGCACTGATTGCACAGCCGAGGGAGTGAAGAGCCTTTTCCCCGCTCTGCTCAGGCTGATCCCAGCCCGGGCAGTCCGGGAATCCAGCAGCTCCCCGGGGAGGTGACACCGGTCAGTGGCAGGGCCCGGCTCAGGGGTTTGAAACATGAAATAAAATAAAAATAAAACAGAATAAAATAAAATAAAAATTAAATATGAAATAAAAAGTTAAATAAAATATTAAAACATAAATAAAATAAAATAAAATAAAATAAAATAAAATAAAATAAAATAAAATAAAATAAAATAAAATAAAATAATTGACCCCTCTCTGTGCCCAACACCCATTCCAAGGTGCTGCCGGAATTCTGCAGATCACGTGGCCAACACCCAAACCATTCCATATTCCAAAGGTGCTCCCTGTCCTTTACAGGATCCCAGACTGGTTGGCTTGGGAGGGATCCCGGAGCCCACCCGGTGCCAGCCCTGCCATGGGAGATCCCGGGGTGCTCCAAGCCCTCCAGGATCACCGAGTCCCAGCTGTGCCCGATGTCCCCCCTGTCTCCAGCCCAGAGCTCTGAGTGCCACCTCCAGAGGACACCTCCAGGGATGGGGACTCCAAACCTCCCCGGGCAGTTCCTGAGCCCCCTTTCCATGGGGAAATTCCTGCTGGATCCACCCGGAGCCTCCCCTGGCCCAGCCTGAGGCCGTTCCCTGTGCTCCTGTCCCTGTGCCCTGGGAGCAGAGCCCGACCCCCCCGGCTGCCCCTCCTGTCAGGAGTTGTGCAGAGCCAGAAGGGCCCCCGGAGCCTCCTTTGCTCCAGGCTGAGCCCCTTTCCCAGCTCCCTCAGGGATTCTCCAGCCCCTTCCCAGCTCCGTTCCCTGCCCTGAACCCTCTCCAGCCTCTCGGGTCTGTTTTGTTCTGAGGGGCCCAACTCTTGCCCAGCCCAGCCCCTCCTGCCCGCAGAAATCCCTGGAATTGCAGCTCCGGAGCAAAGCTCCCCACAGGCAAACGGGATCAGGGGAGCTTTAGAGGCACGAAGGGATCCTGGGTCCCTCCCTGCCCGGGGACACCGAGCTCCCGTGCCAGGGCTGCTGCTCCAAAAACGTCACAGCTGGGAAGTTCATCCGTGCTGGGAATTCGGGCTGCTGGGGAATAACAGCTCCTCGGCAGCACCGAGGGACGAGGGCGTGGCTGGGATGCACTGGGATGCAGTTGAGTTTTTCTGGGATGCACTGGGATGCACTGGGAGGCACTGGGATGCAGTTGGGTTTTGTTGGGATGCACTGGGATGCACTGGGATGCGCTGGGACACACTGGGATGCACTGGAAAGCACTGGGAGGCACTGGGATCACTGGGAAGCACTGGGAGGCACTGGGATCACTGGGATGCACTGGGATGCACTGGGATGCAGTTGGGTTTTGTTGGGATGCGTTGGGATGCACTGGGAAGCACTGGGAGGCACTGGGATCACTGGGATGCACTGGGAAGCACTGGGAGGCACTGGGATCACTGGGATGCACTGGGAAGCACTGGGAGGCACTGGGAAGCACTGGGAGGCACTGGGATCGCTGGGATGCAGTGCCCACCCAGGCTGCCCCAGCATTCCCACTCCTTCCCTGTCATCCCTGTGCAGGCTCAGGGTCCCCAGGGTCCCCTGTGTCCCCTGTGTCCCCAAGGCCAAGGGCAGAATTCCCTGGAGCTCCCAGGGGGATTCCCGGTGAGGAGTCAGAGGAGATGGAATTTAAACAGAATTTCTTTTTTGTTTGTTTGTTAAATCAGCCAAAAACCAGAGAAAAGCACAGGGAGCGTTCCCTGTGGGACAGCTGCACTCTGACCCCGCGGGTTCTCCTGTGATTCCCAGGAATCCCGGAATCATTCCAGCTGGGAAAGGCCTCCAGTGTCAGCAGTTCCAACCGCTCCACGGTATTTCCTGGGAACAGCTGAATCAGGGCCCGTTTTACATGAGGCTGATGAATGAAAATCAGCATTTCCCGTTCATTTCCATCTCCCCAGTGCCACAAAAGCCCTTTGGCCAAAGCCCGGAGTTCTTTTCCTTGTGGAATAAACGGCTGAGGTGAATCCAGCCTGGAACTTCCCTCAAAGCAAACCTGGACCCGTGAGCTGTGAGAAACCACCCAGGACAATGAAATTTATTAAAACAAACACAACCCAGCGAGGTTCAGAGCTCAGCGGCTCCGGCAGAGCGAACCCTGCCGGGTTTGTGTGACCGAGGGAGGGTCGGGGGCCGAGTTAGGAATTTCCATTTTCACTCACGGCAAATATTGGCCTCCCCTTCCCAATTCCCAGAGAAGCGAGGCAGAACCATTACATTAAATACGGGGAGGAATAAAAATCAGCCTGGATACGGAGGGGTTGGAGTGGGGTCCTAAACAATTCCAGAATGTTCCCAAAGCAGAGCGAGAGCCACACCAGGGATCCAAGGAAAGCCAGGACACGTGGAATGCTCATCCCAGCACAGGAAAAACTCCTCTCTCTAAAGATTGTCCCCCACACGCACCTTAACTGTAAAAAAATATCCTTTTTATAAAATTTCCCAAACCTCCGCTCAGTTAAATAAATTTATTCTGATTTTATTAATGACGGGGCCGAAGGAAACTCAGCCACGAGGGTGGACTCTTAATGAGCTCCGGGGTTGTAATTAGCGAGCCGGGGGTTAACGAGGGGCGCACACAAGGCGGGGCTCAGCCCGGACAAATCCGCAGCACCAGGGACCAGCAAGGCCAGGTCACACCCTGGGGGAGCACGGGCAGCTCCCCACGGGGGAATTCCTGCCTGAATTCATAACAAATCCAGGAATAATCATAAAATCGTGAAACGGCTTGGGTTGGGATGGTTTGGGTTGGGAGAGACCTTAAAGCCCATCCAGTTCCTGTCACCTCCCCTGTCCCAGGCTGCTCCCAGCCCCGTCCAGCCCGGCCTGGGGCACTCCCAGGGATCCAGGGGCAGCCAGGATAGCCAGCCGGAGAGTGTTTCTGTAAAATGTGCAATTCCCGCAATTCCAGAGCCATAATTCCGTCAGTTCCAGCCGATGCCCATCTCTGCCAAGTCCCAGCCCAGCATCCAGTGTCTGTCTGGAAGGATCAGAGCCCGCGTTTGTCTCCGGGCTCCTTTACAGCTGCCAATCCACGGAAACCCAACCCCTGGCAGAGCCCCGCTCACCCTGCACGGCCGCAGGAATCTGTTCCCGAGGCTGGGGCCGCTCCAGACGCATCCAAGCCCACTCACGCTGCAGCAGCCGGGCAGGAGCGCCTTCCCAAAGCTCCTGGGGGGTGATGGAGCACGGCCAGCTCCCGCCGCGGCTCCCGGGCCGGGAATTCCTCACCCAGCCCAGCCAGGGCCGGGAATTCCTCACCCAGCCCAGCCAAGGCTGGGAGCTCGTTCCGTGTGTGCCCATCCCTGTCTCAGCCCGACAATCCAGCGCCTGCGGCTCACCCAGGGACGATTCGATCCTCATTTCCAGGCAGGATTTGATCCTTGCTCACTCCCAGTAAGGATTCGATCCTCATTCCCAGTAAGGATTCGATCCTCATTTCCAGTATGGATTCAATCCTCACTCCCAGTACGGATTCAGTCCTCGCTCCCAGGGAGGATTTGGCTCCGTGGAGTGCAGAGCCAGGGGGAGCAGAGCCCCTGAGCTGCCTCTCCCCGCGGGTCCCCGAGCCCCGGGGAGGACAAAGCCATCGAACCCCCATTTAAATGCACCAACAGTGGGAGATGCTGAGCCCCTTTCCCTCCGTCCCCGCTGTTTCTGTCCACGATTGTATTTTATTCCCGGATCAGGTCGCAGGTTGTACATTGTGTTACGATTAGCAAAGGATTATTATATATATATATAAATATCTATTTTCCTCTTTTTTATTCATTTCTAAATGAACCCCCTCGGGATGCCAGGACACGGCGAGGATTTTCGTTTTTCAAAAGCGGTTTACAGTAGCTAAACCCGACGGATGCCTTATTCCTGAGGATGGCAGGAGTCTGGGGAAGAGCAACGAGCCCCGTTCCCAGGCCCCGCGGGAATCCCGGCAGGCAGGGGGTGGCGGAGGCAGGGAGGGAATTTCTGTGGAAAGCCAACCTGGCAGGACGGGACCAGAGGGAGGAGCTGGGGTCTGAGAGGCGCCTTGGGATCCCGGGCTTGGGCTGCCATTCCCGGATCCGAAGCTCAGGCTTCAGGTGGTGCCTTTTGGGGTCTCAAGGCACGGCCACGGCACAGGGCGTGTCCCTATCGCACAGATCTCCCTCCCCGCAGCCCCGTAAAATCCTCCTCGAACACACCCAGATTCGTCCAAAGCCACTCGCTGACTTCCCTGTGCCCTCAGCGCCGTGCCACGGGCAGGGAGGAAAATCGCCTTTCCAGAAGTTATTCCTTAGGTTCAGAGCAGGACTTCTCCCCGATCAAACCACGGTGACATTTCCTTTTCCTCTGTTTCTTTGATTCGTTTCACCGGCGGCTGCCAGAGCCCCGGCTTCATTTCCAGCCTGTAGGGATGAGCGCGTTTCTTGCTGCATCGCTTCCCCGAGTCCGCTCCCGAGCGATCCCGAACCTGCGGCTCCCGGAGGGGCCGGGCAGTGTCCATGGAACCTCCCGGCGATCCGGGGCCGTTCCCGCGCCGCTCCCACCCTCCCGGGATCTGTCTGATTGCCGGGGGACACAGCACCGCGGCGGGGTCACCTCTGTCCCGCCGCTCCCCGGAATCCGGAATTCCCGCGGCCGCCGGGGACGGAGCGGGCAGGAGTGACCCTGCCGGGTGTCGCATCCCGGCACCGGGAACATCCCGGGAGGCGTTTCCGTGCAGCCGGGAGGAGCCGGCAGAGCCCCCGCTGCCCCATCCCCGGCCCGGCAGCGGGATCGCGGCATTCCCGAGGGGCCGGAGCCCGTTCCCGGCCGGCAGCGGGATCCCGGCATTCCCGGGGTTCCCGGCCCGGCAGTGGGGTCGCGGCAGTCCCGAGGCTCCCGGCCGGCAGCGGGATCCCGGCATGCCCGGGGTTCCCGGCCCGGCAGCGGGATCCCGGCATGCCCGGGGTTCCCGGCCCGGCAGCGGGATCCCGGCATGCCCGGGGTTCCCGGCCCGGCAGCGGGATCCCGGCATGCCCGGGGTTCCCGGCCCGGCAGCGGGATCCCGGCATGCCCGGGGTTCCCGGCCCGGCAGCGGGATCCCGGCATGCCCGGGGTTCCCGGCCCGGCAGCGGGATCCCGGCATGCCCGGGGTTCCCGGCCCGGCAGCGGGATCCCGGCATTCCCGGGGTTCCCGGCCCGGCAGGAGCAGCCGCTGTCCCGCTCCCATGTGCTCGTGTGTGGGGTAGAGAAGGTGGCCCTGTCGTGCGTTGTTCGTGAGCTGTTCTTCCCCAGAGAGGTGTCCCATGTAAAATACGTCAGTGCAAAGTGTATATTTTATGTGAGAGGAAAAAAAAAATTACATTTTAATAAAGGTAAAGCTTTGTTTAGCTGTAAAAAAATGGCAACTGTTCAAGTGTACAGTAACTTCTTACTAATGTATGAAAATCTGTGATATTTTTGATTTGATTGTATTTGTATTGCCCAAATAAAACATTTTGGCTGTATTGTTCCTAACTCTTACCTTTCCTTTCTGAGGGGGGGTGTATTTATCTGGCAGTAATTGACTTTATTCGGGCAAAAAGGAAGAGGAATGACCGCGTCTCCCGCGGGGAATCACCGGCTGCCCTGAGCGAGCGTCCCTCTGGTGCTGCAGCTCCTGCCATGAATTCCTGGATGGATTTTCCTGCTGTTTATTGGTGAGAAAGGAGCAGCAATTCCTCAGCTCGGGCAGAGCCTTGGGGAGAGCCCTGGAGGGGCTGAGCTGTGACATCCCTGGGGACGGTGACACTTCAGCCGCAGGGCAAAGGGAGAGAATTCCCAGTGCCGGAGGGCAGCGATGGATGGGAATTGGGAAGGAATTGTTCCCTGGGAGGGCGGGGAGGAACTCCCGGAGCAGCTGTGGCTGCCGCTGGATCCCTGGCAGTGCCCAAGGCCAGGCTGGACAGGGCTGGGAGCCCCTGGGACAGTGGGAGGTGTCCCTGTCATGGCAGGGGTGGCTCTGGGTGGGATTTAAGGTCCCAGTCTGGGATTCCGGGATCCCGCCGAGCCCGGGCACAGGATCCTGCACGAGCGAACTGCCCGGGAACAGCTCCGAGGGGAAGCGGCTGCCCGGGGCTGTCCCGGTTCTCCACAAATCCCCCAGGACCGCGCTGGGAGGGGCGAGGCCGCTCCCGGGAGGAAGGAGCCNTGGATGGGAATTGGGAAGGAATTGTTCCCTGGGAGGGCGGGGAGGAACTCCCGGAGCAGCTGTGGCTGCCGCTGGATCCCTGGCAGTGCCCAAGGCCAGGCTGGACAGGGCTGGGAGCCCCTGGGACAGTGGGAGGTGTCCCTGTCATGGCAGGGGTGGCTCTGGGTGGGATTTAAGGTCCCAGTCTGGGATTCCGGGATCCCGCCGAGCCCGGGCACAGGATCCTGCACGAGCGAACTGCCCGGGAACAGCTCCGAGGGGAAGCGGCTGCCCGGGGCTGTCCCGGTTCTCCACAAATCCCCCAGGACCGCGCTGGGAGGGGCGAGGCCGCTCCCGGGAGGAAGGAGCCGCTCTCCGAGCGAAGCAGAGCGTCTGTCTGTCTGTCTGTCTGTCTGTCTGTCTGTCTGTCTGTCCCCCGCTCTCCGAGGGACTCAGAGCTGCTGGGGTGTCTGTCTGTCTGTCTGTCCCCCGCTCTCCGAGGGACTCAGAGCTGCTGGGGTGTCTGTCTGTCTGTCTGTCCCCCGCTCTCCGAGGGACTCAGAGCTGCTGGGGTGTCTGTCTGTCTGTCTGTCTGTCCCCCGCTCTCCGAGGGACTCAGAGCTGCTGGGGTGTCTGTCTGTCTGTCTGTCTCCCGCTCTCCGAGGGAAGCGGAGCTGCTGGGGTGTGTCTCTCTGTCTGTCTGTCTGTCCCCCGCTCTCCGAGGGACTCAGAGCTGCTGCGGTGTCTGTCTGTCTGTCCCCCCGCACACAGATCCCTTCCCGAAGCACCATCAGCCGCAGCGAGCGCGTCTCCACGGCAACCCCGCCGAGACACCGCTCCCGCTCGGCCGGGAGAATCCCAGCGGGATAACGGCGCTCCCGCCACGGGATAACGGCGCTCCCAGAGCCACTTCCATTTCCACAGGGTCCAAAACCACCTCGGGAACATCGGCGCGATCCCGAACCGCTGCTCCTGCCGCCGAACCGCGGCTGGGAGAGCTGGGGAGGGCACACGGAGGCAGCCGGGAGCTGGGATGGGGAATATCCCGGTGCTGGAGCAGGAACAGGGATGGGGAATATCCCGGTCTGGGGATGAGGAATATCCCGGTGCTGGAGCAGGAACAGGGATGGGGAATATCCCGGTCTGGGGATGAGGAATATCCCGGTGCTGGAGCAGGAGCAGGGATGGGGAATATCCCGGTGCCCGCGCTGCCGGGGCAGGAGCTGGGATCACCCCAATCCAGGGACCCCCCCTGCCCCTGCTGAGCTGCCCCGAATTCCCACTGGAGAAGCAAGAGCCGATCCCAGCGCCACCGGGAGCAGCCACTTCCAGAAGGAAAGGTGAGCCTGGGGAGAGGATTGAACCAGCTGAGGGCAGGGAATGGAACAAGGAATGGGAACGTTCAAGACCTCCAGAATTCCCGGGAGTCCCAAACCTGGAGCACTCCCAGCGAGTCACCGCAGATATTCCCAGGGAATCACTGCAGACATTCCCAGGGAGACTTCACAGCATTCCCAGGGAGTCACCGCAGATATTCCCAGGGAGCCACGGCAGTATTCCCAGGGAATCACTGCAGTATTCCCAGGGAATCACCGCAGACATTCCCAGGGAACCACTGCAGCATTCCCAGCATTCCCAGGCAGTCACTGCTTTCTGTCTTCAGGTTCCTGAGTGGAAACCCAAAATTTACAGTCTCAGGCAACACCTGCAATAAGATTTCTCTGGAACACCCAATCTTTGCCACTGTGGGATTTGTGTGACCCTTCCCATGGGCATCAGGCTGCCCATTCCAGGGAGAGGCACCGGTTCTGTGCTCCAGGCTCCAGTGGGACCCTGCCCTCCCGGAATTCCCTTTGGTTTTCCCCAAGGGCACCCCGAATTCCCTTCACCTGCTCAACGGAGCCCACTCCACCCGGGGAAGGGGAAACCGAGGGAATTTTAATCAGAGGGTTTCCATTCCGATCACCGCTGCTGCACTCGGGCTTTATGGCTCCCATAAACCCTCGAGGAGAGAATCAGGCTGGATTTATTTTGATGGATGGCACCTGCCCAGTGCCTTGCATTTTAAGGCGCCTCATTACCGGGTGCAGAGGAATTTAATTTCTGAGCGGGTGTAATAAACCTCCTACTCTGGCCACTTAATTGGAGCCGCGCCGCCGCGGTGCCCGGGCTGCAGAGCCAATAAAGGAGCACAAAAAGGAGAATTTGAACAGCCCTGACTTTGTACAGATAAGCTCAGCAGCCGGGTCAGGCGTTAATTAATACACGGAGAGCAAAGAACGCTGCCTTACAGGGAGATTAAAGAACTCCTCGTGGCTGTTTATTTGTTGATTCCTTTTTGTGTCCCACACACGTTGAACCGTCTGTGCCCCTCACGGGATCTCCCCCTCTGAGCTCAGGCACCCCAAGAAAAAGGCAGCTGGCACACTGAATTCTGAAAGGTGCCCAAGAACACTTCAACTGTCGTTTTCTACCAGAGGATCCTCTTGAATAATTATCTTTACTTAGACTTAAACCCTTACTTAGGGCTGAACTGACTGAGAGTTCAATTCATTGTTGAGTTTCTCTCACCAAAGATCTTTGCAAGTGGATTTCAAACAGAGACGGGAGGGGTTGGGTTCGAGGGTCTCAGAGGGGATAACAAAAATGGGGTTTGAGCAGCTTGGTCTGCAGGGGGTTAAATGGGGATCACAGATAAATCTTATAAATTTATATATAAAAATTAAATTATAAATAGAACAGGATTCTGCTGCAAGATGCTTCCAGGCATTTCTGCTGCTTGGATTTGGCAATTCCTGTGAGCACCCGGCCTGGCAGCAGCTCTGCCCTTCCAGGGCAGGGACCGGAGCTGGGGAGGGGCTGGAGAATCCTGAGGGAGCTGGGAAAGGGGCTGGAGAATCCTGAAGGAGCTGGGAAAGGGGCTGGAGAATCCTGAGGGAGCTGGGAAGGGGCTGGAGAATCCTGAGGGAGCTGGGAAGGGGCTGGAGAATCCCTGAGGGAGCTGGGAAGGGGCTGGAGAATCCCTGACGGAGCTGGGAAGGGGCTGGAGAATCCTGAGGGAGCTGGAAAGGGGCTCAGCCTGGAGCAAAGGAGGCTCCGGGGGCCCTTCTGGCTCTGCACAACTCCTGACAGGAGGGGCAGCCGGGGGGGCCGGGCTCTGCTCCCAGGGCACAGGGACAGGAGCACAGGGAACGGCCTCAGGCTGGGCCAGAGGAGGTTTCAGTTGGATTTTGGGAACAATTCCCTCCTGGAAGGGCTGTCCAGCCCTTGGCAGTGCTGAGAATGGTTGAACTCCGTGGTCTGGGGGGCTTTCCCAGCCTGAACAGTCCTGGTTCCATCCCTGCTGCCGGGAGCACGCAGAGCACTGACCCCAGAGCATCCCGAGCCCCCTGGGCTGGCAGGGCCGGACCCTTCCCAGCCCAGCACCCTCCAGCTCCTCCTGGAGGGCCCAGCTTCCCTTGTTCCCAACAACAACCCCTCTGGGAAACACCTTCCCTGCTTCTCCCACTTGGAAATGCCAGCAGGAATTTTAATGGGATGTTTGACTGGCCGGAGCAGACGCAGCCCTCATTAGCTGTTATTTTCCCTGGTGATAGGCACTGGCAAATCCCGCACCAGACTTTTGTCACTGGCTCTAATCAATGTTGCCTGGAGCCCCGGCGCCGGCTCTAATAAGCACAAATCTCGCTGCTGCTGCTGCTGCGCTGCTTTCCTGGCGTTTTCTCCCAAAAAGAAATCGCTGCTGATGCCTCACGCTCCCCAGCTCCCTTGGCTGGCAGAAAGGATCGCTGCCTCCGAGGTTCTGAGCCGAGGTTGTTTTCTGTACTTCAAAAAAAGAGACCAAACAACACACACACACACACACAAAAAATTAAAAAACCCCTTTGGCTCTATTTGCTGCTTCTCTCCTCAGGAAAGGAAACGCCAGGGGAGCCCAGGGCTGCCCCAACCCCAAAGCGCTGCTTGGCGGGTTTTGGAGGCGCCGGATCCCGGGAAAAGCTGCCCGCGGTGCCGCTCCCGGCTGTGCCATGCGCAGGTGAACAGTTCCCCCTGCTGCACCGAGCGGTGCCGCCTGCGGCCAGAGCCCGCCGGGCCCGGGGAAAGCCCTGAAACCCTGGCCCGGGATGTCCGTGTCCCGGGATGTCCCTGTCTCGGGATGTCCCTGTCCCGGGAGTGTCCCTGTCCCAGGAATGTTCCTGCCCTAAAGCCCTGCCCTTCCTGTGGATCAGATCCCTGAGTTCCCACCCTATTCCCTGCCTGGATCAGATCCCTGAGTTCCCACCCTGTTTCCTGCCCTTCCTGTGGATCAGATCCCTGAATTCCCACCCTATTCCCTGCCTGGATCACATCCCTGAATTCCCACCCTTTTCCCTGCCTGGATCAGATCCCTGAGTTCCCACCCCATTCCCTGCTCTCCGGTGTCCCCACGCCGGCATTCCCCGGGCAGTGACAGCCCCATTCCAGCCCGGAGCGCAGCTGCATCCCCAGGAACGGGAAGGGAGCACATCTGGACCGCAAAGGAGAAGGTCCTGTGATCCAGATTATCGTTTGAAAGCAGCTCTGAGAGCTTTGAGAGGGAAAATAACCGGAATTTTGTTCCTTCTCCCTCCCGCAGAGGATTAAGTTGTACACTCCAGAAACTGTCCAAGGATCAGCCAAATAAAAACGCAGATTTCTGATTGCACTGACCCCTCCCACAATTAAAAATTCCCAATTCCCGCCGGGTCCCTCACTTTGGAGCACCCCTTCAGAGCACGGGTAAGTGCTCTTCCCCCGTTATTTTCCCTTCCTCTTTTATCAATGCGTTTTGCCTTGCAATCTGAATTTCCTATTTTTATCTGCTGAGCCCAGCCTCGCTGAGCCGCGCTGGGTTCGGAGAGGAGGCGATAAACCCGCAGAAATCCAGAGATAACGGCGAATTTTCCCCGCCGCGTTTCTCTTCTTCTCCTCCTGCCAAGTTTGAAATGCAAATCGCAGGGACCTGTGGTGCGGCACTCGGAGCCAAACAAACGCAGCTCCCAGCGAAAAGCCCTGCACAGAGCCAGGAGAGGCTGCGAGGATCCCCGGGCTGGGGCTGGAGCTGGAAATGCCACGGAAGGCACATTTCATGCGGAATGTGACGTGTCAGGACGATCCAGGCAGCAAATTAATTCCCAGGCTGGCTCGGTGACATTTATCTCGAGTGCCCGGTTGTTCCCTGGCGCTTCCTGCCCCTCATTATTGTCCCTGCTCAGCACCAATAAAATCCCCGCTGGTTTGAGGTCCTGCGCCTCGCTCTGTGCCGGGAATTCCAGGCCGGGAGTTTCCATCCGTGATTGTTTTCCGAGGTTCCCGAGGGGCACAGGGGAGTGGAAGATCTCCCCTCACTCTCCCAGCCCCGTCCCCTGCCCTGGAGAGGGGACAGGAACCTCCTGGGGCTGCCCCAGCCTGGGGACACCGGGGGATGTTTCTCATTCGGAACTGGGACGAGTCGGCCTCAGAGGAGCAGCTGGAGCTGGAGTTTCAGGAAATCTGAGCGATTTCCTGACCAGGGCAGCGCTGGCACTGCTGGGACATCTCCAGAGATGGGGAAAGCTCTGGGACCCCCAGGACAAGGACATGGAGGGGCTGGAGAGGGTTCAGAGAGGGGAACGGAGCTGGGGAGGGGCTGGAGAATCCTGAGGGAGCTGGGGAGGGGCTGGAGAATCCTGAGGGAGGTGGAAAGGGGCTCAGCCTGGAGCAAAGGAGGCTCCGGGGGCCCTTCTGGCTCTGCACAACTCCTGACAGGAGGGGCAGCCGGGGGGGTCGGGCTCTGCTCCCAGGGCACAGGGACAGGAGCACAGGGAACGGCCTCAGGCTGGGCCAGGGGAGGCTCAGGGTGGAATCAGCAGGAATTTCCCATGGAAAGGGGGCTCAGGAACTGCCCAGGGAGGTTTGGAGTCCCCATCCCTGGAGGTGTCACCTGGACACGGCACTCAGAGCTCTGGGCTGGGATCAGGCACAGCTTGGATTCCGTGATCCTGGAGGGATTTTCCAGCCCAGACGGTTCAGTGGCTCTGGGATCATGCCCAGGGCAGCCAGGGACAGGGCTCAGCCTCTCCCCACGGCCCTCACAGGGAGCTCCCTGAACCCGCGGCTGCTGGGGAGAGGCACAAACCTCAGGCAGCGACAGCCCCTGAGCCAGAATCCACCTCTGGCCCCTAATCCCGGATTCTGTTTCAAAACCGGGATGACAGGAAGGTCAGAAGGCGCAGCTCTCATCCCTGTGTTCCTTTGGAGACGGAGGAGCTCAACCTTTCAGCTTCCCCCGCACCTCTGCGGTTCCAGCTCCTTTCCTGAGGATTGTTCAATAACAACAAATCCGATTTCTCCTCGGCAGCCGGCGAGGTTCTGCTCCTTAGAAATACTTAAGAAGAAAGGGATCATAAAATATTGAACATATCACACAAGAGCTGCGTGTAGGACTCCAGTCACTCCGAAACAGGCTTATTCTTTTTTTTCTCCCGAACAGAAACTCAGAGTGAGGAACAAGAACATAAAAGGAGCAATAACAGATAACACAGAGCTGAAAAATTGTTTCTGTGAATATTAGAGGGATGTGCTTATGATAAACGATCCTTCCCTGGTATTGTCTGGCCCAGAAAAATCCGCCAAGGGCTGCTCAGCTCAATCCCGGCGTTTTTCACCCCAGGGAGTTGTGCAGAGCCAGAAGGGCCCCCCAGATCCTGTTTTTCTCCAGACTTTGCCCTTTCCCAGCTCCCTCAGGGATTCTCCAGCCCCTCCCCAGCTCCGTTCCCCTCTCTGAACCCCCTCCAGCCCCTCAGGGTCTCACCATGAGCGTCCCAACTCTGCCCCAAATTAAACCCCTTCAACACCCACTGGAGCAGCCACAAAATTCAGATTTTCCCAATCCCAGCAGCACCGAGGTCACCGGGAAGTGGAAATTCTGCAGCAGCAACATGAGCCTGGGAGGAAAAAAATGCACAGAACTCCAGATGAAGAAGAAACGGTGCTAAAAAGATCATCCAGCTCTTGCTCCTTCCCCTCTCTCACTTCATAAATCATTTTGTTTATGTACGGGAGAACAATAAAGCAGGACGGATTTGGAAAACATTTTTTCCCGTCAGCGAGCAGAATGATTGATGCTGCGCAAAACCAGTATCTGGGTAGGAAAAAAAAGCTTTCAGGGATGATTTACTGAAACCCACCGAGCAATTGGATTTGGGTGCCGAAAAATAGCAACTCCTGAGGCTAAATTAATTAACGAAATATTTGGGGATGGTTGGAATAGTTAGAACTGAACAGAAGGGGGGGAAAAGTGGTGTAAGATTGTCTTCAATTTCCAGCCCCTCTGCACGTTATTAAAGGAATTATTTAAGAACAACAATGCAGCCCAAATATCTCCAGACAGAAGAGGAGCTTTGAGCAGAGGAGCCGTATCGGGAGGCCTCGGTGGCCGTGTGACAATGTCGGAGCGTGGCTCTGGAATGACAATTCCAGGCTGGTGGCACCGGAGCGTTCCCAGCCCGTCCTCAGGAGCAGAGCGAGTCCCAGAGGGGCTGACAGGGCCCTGGTGTCCCAGTGCTCCCAGTGCTCCCAGTGCTGCCTTTTCCCAGCCTGGAAATTAAAATTGAGACAGTTTTCAGTGTAGGAGGGAATATAAAAGTGGATTTTTATTCGGAGGCCTCCAGGGGCAGTTATGGAGCAGTGTCCACCCAAGCCCAGCCCCACCGGGGTACACACAATTTTATAAATTTTAGGAAATTAGCATAATTGAGAAAAAGCACCAATTAGGAGCACAAGTGGTGGTGCAATTCCCCCCAGGTCAGGCCCCTTCTCAGAGAAGGATCTGACCCCTCAGTCCCTCAGAGAAGGATTTGATCCCCTCAGTCCCTCAGAGAAGGATCTGACCCCTCAGTCCCTCAGAGAAGGATCTGACCCCTCAGAGAAGGATTTGACCCCTCAGTGAGTGTCCCAGAGAAGGATTTGATCCCTCAGTCTCTCAGAGAAGGATCTGATCCCTCAGAGAAGGATTTGGCCCCTCAGTGAGTGTCCCAGAGAAGGATTCTGTGCTGTTTCCCACCAGATTTATTCCCAACCTCCGTCTCTCCCAGGTAAAGAGGAATCCCCTCGCTTTTCCCGTTCCAGCTGGGTGTGGGTGTCGATCTCCAGGAGCCCCCACACGGAGCCCATCCCTGCACAGAGCCCAGGAGTGGCTGCAATCAGAACTCGCTGACATTAATCCCTTTCCCTCTCAGCCAGCCCTGCTCTGAGCTCTGTAAGGAGCTCCAGGTCCTGCCTCCCAGCAGGATTTTTTGTTTCCCATGGATCTCCGGTTTCCAGATTCACTTTTCGAACATCGCTGAGAATGAAGCTCAAAATACAGAGATTTCTTCGAGGCAGGATTTAGGAGAGTTTAACTAAAACCCAAAGAATAATATCTACACTTTCTTGAGGAGAAATGATTTTTAAATTCAATATTTTGCCTGGCTATGTCTGAGGAACACGAAACGCCTCCCAGAAAACCATTCTCACAGATAAGTGTCCCCCCCAGCAGAAATCTTTGGGTTTTAATGGAAAATATTCCCATTTCCCTGTCTGTGTGGAAAATCCATCGTTGCTTGGAGCTGCTGGAATGGAACCAACACCCAACCACCGGGCAAGGGCAATAAAAGCAGCTGATCCTGGAATTGAGGATTTTAATGGGGAAATGCAGATAAAATCCAACAATGGGAATATAACGCGTGCAAAGGGAATTAACACACATCCCGAGGCACGGCCAAAGCAGAGGGTTCAGTCTGGGGAGGGGATTTAGGGCTGGATATTCACTCCAGAGCTGGTGAGGTCACAGAATCCCAGATTCCCAGACTGGTTTGGATTGGGAGAGACCCTAAATCCCACCCAGTGCCACCCCTGCCATGGCAGGGACACCTCCCACTGTCCCAGGGGCTCCCAGCCCCATCCAGCCTGGCCTTGGGCACTGCCAGGGATCCAGGGGCAGCCACAGCTTCTCCAGGAATTCTATTCCAGGGTCTCCCCACCCTCCCAGCCAGGAATTCCTTCCCGAGAAGTTTCCTCTGGAATTTCTCATTCCCGGATCCGAACGCTCTCCTTGGTTTGGTGATAAATTTCCGTGCATTAATTAAAGCCAAGTTCATTATCCATTGCAGCTCCTTCCAACACATCCCGGGACTGTTTTTAATTAATTATTTTTTTAATTAATGACCAAACCGCAGCTCTGCCTGTCCAGCCGCAGTTTGGGTGCACCTGCAGCTCCCCCGGCACAGCAGCAGCTCGGAGCAGCTCCCACCAGGGCAGGGGATTTTCCGGGCTGGGTTTGGGGCAGAGGGGTTTGCCAGGGTCAGGGGGTTCGGGAGCCGTGGCTGCTCCGTGCAGTCCCACACTCAGTGCCAGAGCTCTTCCCACAGACCCTTTCCCAGCCCATAAACCTCACAATTCCCTCATCCATTCCCACCAGTGATGCTCGGGACCTCCCGGAAACAACATTTATTTTCATTTTTCAGCAATTTCCCGGCAATGTAACGTTTCCCAGCGTTAACAGCACCGGCAGCGACTGCAAACGCTGGTGAGGAGCCGGAGTTCAGCCTCCTGCTGCAGCAGACGGGATTTATTTCCCTGCTCCAGCCCTGACTCAGCCCGTCCCCGTCCTGCCCGGAGCCCGGCAGTTAATGGATTAGCAGGGCAGCCGCAGCTCATTACTGGAACATCAATATTTTCCTGCTTCGGAGGATCAGAGGTGGCAGAGAAATGGATGTGGGTTTAAATCAAGGCTTTGATTGTGAGCTCATCCCGAGGAGTAATTATCAGTGTGTGTTCGTGCCCCTAATGACCGTTAATTACGGGCTGGGGGGGAGAGCTGCTGCTCCAGCAAGGAACTGCAGCGCCGGGGTACTGAGATCAGCTGGGCTTTGGGAGGCACAGAATCCTCAGGGCTGGAAAATTCCCTGAGCCCGGGGAGTGCACGGCCAAGGTCACCCCGACCATGTCCCCAAGGGCCACATCCACGGGGCTTTGAAATCATCCAGGGATGAGAATCCAAACCTCCCTGGGCAGTTCCTGAGCCCCCTTTCCATGGGGAAATTCCTGCTGGATCCACCCTGAGCTTCCCCTGGCCCAGCCTGAGGCCGTTCCCTGTGCTCCTGTCCCTGTCCCTGGGAGCAGAGCCCGACCCCCCCGGCTGCCCCTCCTGTCAGGAGTTGTGCAGAGCCAGAAGGGCCCCCTGGATCCTGTTTTTGTCCAGACTTTGCCCTTTCCCAACTCTCAGGGATTCTCCAGCCCCTCCCCAGCTCTGTTCCCTGCCCTGGACCCCTCCAGCCCCTCAGGGTGTCCCTTGTCCCTCCCGAAGGACAGCAGGTGACACCGCGGGAGGGATTTATGGTTTCCACAACAGGGATGTGTTTTAATTCCTGATCAACAGCAACACAGCCAACAAAAAATATCTAAATACCAGCTCAGCTTATCCCGACCTCGTGGAATCGGATTCCCAGAATGGTTTGGGTTGGGAGCGACCCTAAACCTCATCCAGTGCCACCCCTGCCATGGCAGGGACACCTCCCACCGTCCCAGGGGCTCCCAGCCCCGTCCAGCCTGGCCTTGGGCACTGCCAGGGATCCAGGGGCAGCTCCTGGGGAAGGCTCCTCCCGAGGAAGCTCTGGGCAGTTGGAAGTGTCTGGCAGAAGTCAAGACATCCATCGATTTCCTCAGTAAATGAATCAGGTCTGAGGAGCACAAATTGATCCGAATATTGGAGCTTTCCGATGTAAATGTCAGGACTCTACAAACAGCAATTAATGAGGGATGAGGTGAGCGTTGGGGGGGTTGCAAATNGGACACCTCGGGCACTCAGAGCCTCTCCGGGAGAGGCCACAGCCAAGCTGGAGCCCGGGGCACGAGTTTGCTGCACTTGGATCAGTTTGGATCCATTCCCAGCTCAGGGTTCATTCTCCAGTGACAATTGCAGGGGATGATGGAATTGAGCCCAAGTCTGTCCCCCCTTTTAGAGGCTCCGTTTCCATCTTTGGGGGCCTGGGCCAACGAGGTGTCCTTGAGTGCAGCCTGGAGAGGATTTGTTGTGTCTGAGCAGGGTGGGAGAACAGGAGCTCACAGAGTTTTGGGGTTTGAGAGTTCCACACTAAAGCAGTGCAGGGGCTGAAAAATAAAAAAGCTGAATCCTGAGGCACCGTGTGCCTGGAACACGAGGAGCTGCAGGGAAGCACGAGGAGCTGCAGGAGCTGGGGAAAGGAGAGGGGAAGTGGGAACAAAGCAGGAACAGGCCCGAAGAAAGGGAGTAATTGCGGGCAGGAATATTCCCCTCGGAAATGGAACACGGAGAACTGCACAGGACAAGGTTTTTGTTCTGAACACGCTCGCATGAAACCTAAAATTACCCAGATCTTTACATTTCTATCAATGGCCTTAATACACTTTGCCATTTAATTCTACAGAGCCGTCCTTCACGAGAGTATCTGTACTTTTTAAAATAAATTCTGCTTTTAATTAAAGAAAAAAAAAAACCCCTCAAGATCCCATGAAAAGCTACAGATGGAGTTTGCAGAGGGAGTTGTTGGAGCTCTTCACCCACTGAACACATCCTCGGCTGCACCTGCAGCTTTACATCGCTGAATATTCATGGTCCGGCCTGCAGGGAGGGTGAGAAGGGGACCGGGGAGTGGTCCCGGGATGGAATTCCTGCCTGGAAACACAGAGAGAGCCTGGAACAGAATTCCCAGAGCAGCTGGGGCTGCCCCTGGATCGCTGGCTGTGCCCAAGGCCGGGCTGGATGGGTTTGGAGCCCCCTGGGACAGTGGGAGGGGTCCCTGGGGTGGCACTGTGTGGGATTTAAGGTCCCTCCTAAGCCAACCCAGCCGTGACTCTGTGATTCCATGAATTCCACCTCCTCAGCCTTCACCTGGAATTCTTCCATTGATTCTTTTTTTGAGAACCAGAGCTCCCTGTGCCCCTGCACTGTTTGCACAGGAGCGGCACCCAGAGGGACTCAGGGACCCGTGTGGTGCCTCTGCTGGGACAGGAGAATAAATCTCCCGCTTGTCATTTATTACAAATTCCAACGAAAATACAGAGAGGGGGTTTTTGTTCCTTCCTTCTGAGCATTTGTAGAATTGTAACGGGAGCCTTTTATTAAAAATCAGAGTTATGAATCATTCATGGCCGACAAGCGACTCCCTCTCGTTGGCTGAGTGACCCGAGCTCGGCTTTTCACTGACAACAAATAAAGCGGCGCTTAACGAACCCAGACAGGTTGTCCTGAAGGCACCCGAGGAGCAAAACCAGGTGGATTTTTAGCATTCAAAATAAAATTATATATTTTGTCAGCATCTGACTGGGTTGGGTTTTTTTCCCCCTTTTTTGAATAATGAATGGAGTCGTTTTAAGGCAGCGCCAATGCCGGGAGTGCTGCGGGAGGGATCCGATGGAGAGGCTGTCACGGGGACATGACAGGGGTTGTCATGTCCCTGTGACACCTGATGGGCACAGCTGGGCTGATAAACGGCTGAGAGATGGAATTGTCACTCTGCATTACCCAGCCCCGGCAATTCCCCGGCAGGACACCCCCCGAGGGCTGGGAGAGGAGAGGAGAGGAG
>VYZT01045304.1:288-16618 GCA_013400735.1 Pomatostomus ruficeps
GGGATAACGGGATGAGAGGATGAGGCGGTGACGGGATGACGGGATCACAGGATGACGGGATGAGGAGATCACGCCTGCGGCTCCGGGTGTCCCCGGCGCCCCGCCCCTGGAGCGCTGTGCCCTCACTCAAGATGGCGGCCGCTACCCGCGGCGCGCGGCGCCGGCCCGTACCCGGCATGGCTGCGCTCCCCGCCCGCTTCCGCCGGCAGCGGTGCTCCTGCCCTCAGTGACCATGGCCGAGCGCGGCGTGCCCGTGCCTGCGGTGAGGGGCGGCGTGCGGGGCTGTGCGAGCGGCGGGGCTGTGCGAGCGGCGGGGCTGTGCGAGCGGCGAGACGAAGGGAGGCGAAGGGAGGCTCCGTGTGCTGTCGGGCGGGGGGGGGGGGGGGCGAAGGGAGGCTCCGTGTGCTGCCGGGCGGGGGGGAGGGGAGGCGAAGGGAGGCTCCGTGTGCTGCCGGGCGGGGGAGAAGGGAGGCTGCCCGCAGCGCGGCCCTGGAACGGCGGCTCGGGGTGAAACATGGAATTTATTTGGTAAATCAGGGGCCTGGCCCGGCCCCTGTGCGGCCCGGGATGCCCCCCTTGGCCGCCCCAGCCGCTTGTGTCCCGCGCCCCGGGTTCCCCGAGAGCCGCCGGCGCCTCCGCAAGGAACGGCGTCTGTGCGTTCCAGTTGTGAGACGCTTCTCAAAGTTTTCGTCGTAGGAAAAGATTAAAGAATCCGAAAATGGCTCCTTTATTCTAAATATAAACGGACTGTTTCTGTTTTGTGAGATTTAAGTGTTTGGCATAACCAGAAAACTGGAAATCAAAGGTGGAGGTACTGTCCGGTTGTTAACTCTGCAGGTGTTAACCTGTTTGTATATACAAATATACAAAACTGTGTATACACATCTAACCTGTGTGTGTATCTCTGTGTATACCTTGGAGGCTGTGTGGGATTGCTTGTCGGCTGCTGTTGGAATCGAATCATAAAGTTGTTTGTGCCAGCTGTGCTTGTGCTAGCAGCATTCAGAAATGTCTCAGTGCGGTGAGGTGGGAAGGAATTATCATAAGTTCCCTAATATATCTCAGAAGTTACTCTGTGAATGATGATGTGACCTCATTTTCTTGACAGGTGCGCCCCGGTGGCAAACAGCACTGAGCTCCCGTGTACAGCTTGGATAATCAGCTCCGGACCTGGCTTCTCTTCGAAACTCGTGGGTTTTGCCTACACTTCTAATCCGACACTTCGCCAGAGGACTTCTGAGAGTTTCTCAGTGGTTTTTTACCTCATAAACAGGGGTCATAGGGCTCTGCTGTCATGTCCTGGGTACAAGTTGCACTCAGCCGATCCAACGAGGATATATTTGATGAAGATGCAGATGAGCTGTATCTGCTGCAGAAGGAATGGAACAGCACCATGAAAAAGAGATTGAAGGTATTTCTGTAAAAATGATTTAGTAGTCTTTTTAGCCATTTTAGATTTACTGATACATACCTTGATATACATGTGAATGATTTAAAGGGAAAAGTAAAAGTAGCTGCTTAAAAGTTACTGTGGCTCTGAATATGAGGAAAATGTAGCAGAAATTTATGTAAACGCTTCCTAGTAGTCACCAGAGCAAAGCACTGCTTTACCAAAAGCCATTGGCTCCCTCTGCACAACAACGTGCATTTCTAAAAGGCAGAGCTGAGTTGTGATGCAAGCTGCTTGCTTTGCACTCGTAGGCACACCCCTAGTAAATGTAGGACAGCAGAGCTCCACAGGGCTAATAAAGAACTGGGAGATGTTTGGGGTTTTGACTGGAGTTACTCATCAATCAAATTTTAACGTGTGACTGTGTGCAACCACAGTTGGGCATTGTGGTCTGTGTCAGTCATCGGCTGATTTATTCTCCCAGTGAAAAATGCATTTGTGAAAGCTGCTTTCCACAGCCCTGGCCTCTGCAGTTCTACGGGGAACAAAACAAGTTCGTGAACAGGTTAGTTCAACAGATGTTATTCAGAGTGGGGCCGGCTGAACTCGTCTGCTCACGGCTGTGCAACACTTGGCTGAAGAATATGGATGGGAACTGTTGATGAGGAAGGGTATTACAGCAGACCTGGTGCAGTTTCCTTCAGCTGAGTCCCATGAAAAGACTGCTTTTCTTAAGGAACTGTTTGGTGCTCTTACACAAATCCCTCTGATATTTATGAGTAGGTACTGCAAAATCATGAAGTGTTATTGAAGTGAGAGTTGTACATTGGGCAGAATAAATATTTGTGTTCCAGACTGTTTTTCTTGCAAGGCCACCGCGAGCAAATAGGAGTTTTCACTTTCACAACTTGCGATTTTGGTGTGAAAAGAGTTAAGAATTATTCTGTGTAACCTTGTAGTGCGGTTATAATATAAGGGAGTAATTTGCATTTTAATCATTAGCTGTTTCTTAAAGAAAGCAGTCCCAGTGTTAAATGTATTTACCTGTGACTCAGTCAGTCACTGTCTCTTTTTCTGCTGTAACTCTGCAATAGAGTGAAGTCCAGCAAATAAAGGAGCAATGCTCAACAGTTCGTTTTGTGAAAGTAAATGGATTCCATGTGGATGGATCACGGATAGGAGAGTACCTCTGCTAAAGGGGAAGCTTGACAGCCTGCATATCTTTTTAGATAGAAAAAAGAAGCCTATATGTGGTATTCCTAAATCCATTTCTCACCAATGAGTTGGTAGTCATTAAATGCGTGCTTACCTGCAGATTTGTCTTACTTTTTTTGATCTTTCTCAAGGTAGTTTCCCCATTTTCTGGCTTTCTGGGGATCCTTTTAGGAAAAGTAAAAACCTGCATCTTACAGGTCAGTGAAAACACTGCCACAGGCGTGTTTTGGTTTGGCAGTGCGGGTGGAGCTGTGAAGGATGTTCAGGTGGAGAAGCTGTAATTTAAGAGATTGAATACTTGTGACACTTGTTTAAGCTTTTTTTTTTTCGTTATGTATTTGTCATAGGCTTCTTGCTCATCTTGTGAACAACCTGTTTGCCTGTTCTCATTACAGGAAGGCTACAGGGATGGGATGGAGGCCGGGAAGGAACTTGCACTCCAGGAAGGCTTTAATCAGGGTTACAGACACGGCGCTGAACTGATGATCACGTGTGGGCAGCTCAAAGGAACCCTGAAGTAGGTCACAAACTCCTGCAGGTCAAGTGCATGTGGAGGGTGTGTAACAAGGGAACACGCATGCAGTGTCTTGTTTGTTTTAATTTAAACAAACAAACCCAAAGAAACCAAAAAAAAACCCCCCCACATCTGAGAATTCCCAGATCTTGAAAACAGGAAATATCTACCTGGGTGTAGAATGATCACTTCTTTAAAATGTCTTTCAGTTGCTCTTCCAAAATTGTCTGAATCTACATCTTTAAGCTTAATATTTAGTTCTACTGCTTGAATTTTCCATGAAACATGAATGATACATAAATGATTTATGATTCATTGATACCTTTTCACGTTGCTATCTGCGTCCACCAACTGGAGATCTACGTAGGTGCATATAATCACTGTTGTTAACTGGAGATCTACGTAGGTGCATATAATCACTGTTGTTAACTGGAGATCTACGTAGGTGCATATAATCACTGTTGTTGTTGTTCACGTTTCAGCGCTCTCTTATCCTGGTGTCATCTTAATGGACAAGATTCTGCTTTAAGTACGATAAATCATCTTCTCGATGTGATTGGAAAGCATGAAGATGATGTGCTAAAGTGTCTGAATTCCACTGAAGAACAGCCACATCTTGGACACCTTTTAGACTCTGTTCAGGACATGGACCTTAATCACAGAGCTGGGACAGAGTACGAGGGAGTTAAAGATGGGAAACACAAAGACTGGGGCAGCTCCGGAGAAAACATTTGTGGGAGTAATGGTGAGGTTGGTTCCTTGCAGTCTGAGTGCAGCAGGGCAAACCTCTGCACAGATCCTGAGAAGCCAACCCTTGCCTGGGTTAAAAAGCAGACTCTTTGGTTAGCAGAGCAGCTGGGCTTGTCACTGGATGTTCTCCATCACGTCCAGCAACTGGAACAGTAGTTTGTCTGTCTCGTGGAACTTAAAACTATGACAGCTGGTTGTGATTCTTGGTTTGTGGGCCATGGACAGGCTGATGCATCACTTTTGTTTTGGGAAAACCTGATTTTGGTGCTTTAATTTTTGTAACTCTTCACCATGATTTTGGCTCTTGGTTAAACCCCTCACTTTCAGTCTTACCGGCAGCATTCACAGAAAGGGACAAGGACTTTAAAGCTTTACAAAGAGTTACTAAACGCGTTTCTGTTTCGTGTCAGGAACTCCCATTTCACCCTCATTTTTGCCTTGGCAGCAGTTTGGGAATGAAGCGGGTCCATGAAATAGCCCCTCTAAACTGGTCCCCTCTAATATCTAAAGAAGAAATGCTCAGTGCTGTGGAAGTGGTCGGTGTTACTGCAGAACAAGCTGCTGGTGATGGTATGCTGTGTGCAAAACAGAACACGATACGCTGCTGATTCCCAGAGTGCTGCGACTCCCCAGTCACCTTTTGTCAAATTCTTGTCTTGTCTTTGTTACCATGATGCAATGCTCTTCCACCATTAAAATCTATTTTTGCCTCCTTACATAGTTCTGTTTGTCAGTTTTGCTGAAAACACACCATCTTCCTCAAATGCAGAGCTGGGGACAATTCCATTGTTGTACTCTTAGACACCTACTCCTACCATGTCAGACCACACTGAACGTGCGTCCAGTCTAATGAACGTCCTTGTGTTATTTTTGTATTTATTTTGGCAGTCCCTCTGGCCTGAACTCTTCCCCACATTCCGATAATGTTTTTCTCAAACTCTTCAAGGAAGCCAAGCTTATTCACCACCTCTTACAAACTCATCAGGCACACATGCCTATTTCTGATTACTTCCTATTTCTGTGCCAATATTCTATATTTGACTTGTTTTCCCCTTGCTTCCCTTAACTGGAGCTGTAAATTGCTCTGTTCAGGAAGTTTTTTCTCTGTGAATGCCTTGTTTTACATTAGTTAAACTGATTTATAGTAAGTTACCTCTTTATTTGTTCAAAGTTTCATGTAACTCCTTCATTTTGGAGAGAAAGGAAGTCTAGACAGACATAGGCAAACTAAGATTTCGAACAGTCAACTATAATTTAAAAAAAAAAATCACCAAACTGTTTCATACTTTGAGGCTGGAAACAAATCCAAGGCAAAAATTCGGTTTTTTTCAGAGCTTGAGTTTACAACATTCTTACCAAAAAATCTGTTATCCTGTCAGAGTTGGCAGACTGAGTTTGGTTCCCATTCAGCACCACTTCTGCTTGAGGGGTAAACAGAACTGCAGTTCAGAGTCTGCATTGAACCTGTTTATGAAATAGTGGACAGAGGAGGGGTGTCTGCATTAATTGTGTTTAAAATCGTTCAAGTGACTTTCTCAATTTATTTAGCATCATGCTGGCATGGATAAACATTACTTTTCTTCAGCTGCCTGTGTTGTGTTATCGACTGTTTTGCTTTCTGGTAGAATATGGTGCAGACAGTGTTGGAAATCATATAACTTCCCTAACTAATTTTTAATTAGTTGTTTTAACTAATTGTAAGCAGTGCCCACTTTCAGCCAACACGAGTTAAGTCTCTTCACAGACTTACTTTGATCATTGAATCACTGAAACCTTAAGTTTGTTCAAACTAAGCCGGACAATCTTCAATAAACAAAGCCAAAGGGATTTGAGGATTGGGCATCTGGGATCTTAAATTTATGGCTCTTCAAGGACATTGGTGTGACCAGAAGACACAGAGGCAATTAAGGCCTGGGAAGTTGGAGACTCTCTGTCTGAGAAAAAGATAAAGGGAATAAGGGATGTGGGCCAGATAAGCACGAAGAGAAAGAAATCAATAACTATAATAGTGGATAGAATGCTAATTAATGACGAGAATTGCGTAACTTAAAACCAGTGAACATTAATTTCTTTGCTAAAAATGCATAAATAAGCAAAAAAGGTTTTGTATTGGGGTCAGCATTGAGGCTGGAACTTTGTCAGCCACGCACATCTCTTGACCAAGACTAAAGTAATGCCTTAAAGACAGTGTTAGAGGGACCCTTACCACGAGGATTTTGGAGGCTTTCAGTAGCAAGACAAAATAAAGGTTACTAGAACAGGGTTAGACTTCCCAGCTTTGGCTGTTTAAAACTGCAGATTCAAGGGAGTTACTTTTCCATATTTAAAAGTTTGCAAAGAGGAGATACCATTCACAAATTACTAAGCAGACTTTATTTTTGCTTATAAAACCTTCAGGATTTTTGTCTATCATGTCAGCTTCCATACTAGCTGTGGAATTCTTTTCCTCCACAAAGTGAGGGGTTACATTTTCTCCATGTTACCACCCAGAGTTTCCAGTTCTCCTGTAGAGCGATTTTCTTTTGTGCTGTCTGTATTATCTGGCGTATCTGTCCCTACCCGGTCTTGCTGACCGGCCCCAGAAGGGCTTCCTTTGAAGCCACTGCAATCTGTCGTTTGCTCTGGTTGTGGTTCGGGGTGTTGTTCCGTGTCCATGTCTCGTGTTTCGCTGTCAGCTTTCGCCTCGGCAGCGTTCCTGAGAACAGCCCTCATGACAACGGGGACTGACATGCAGCTGAAGAAGGAAATGACACTTTAGTCTCTCCTACAGACCCCATCCATCCTTTCGAGTACTTCTGTTTTTAAACTGTGGCTGACATCTGAATGAAAGCCAGCATTGCCCCATTTCTGTTTTTGTCTCGTACAGCCTGGTGTAACCACAATATAAACTACGTGTGCTGTACCAGAAATACATGTTGACACACTGAAATCCAGTGCTGAATCTTTGACCTTAGAAAAAGGTGTGCAAAGAAGCTTTGACTGAAACAGTGGGAGGGTCTGGTCAAAAAGAATTCCTCAGGGTGCTTTTAGTGAAAACCAAAACTAAGAGTATTCCCCTGCTGATCTAAGCACATGATATTTCCATGAAATGGACATTTGGTGTTCATTCCAACTGTTATAAAATAAAATTCCTTACCGTTTCACAGCTCTTGCTATGAAGTCAGCACTAGAGTTTAGACTTGGATCTTGAGGATTTAAATGAAGGTGACATTGGACTTCTCTAGAGCTGATAACATCAATTACCACTAAGAAAGAACAGAACAGAAAAATGTTTTGAAATACTTAAAAACATTGAAAACCATCCTTTCATTTGGGTGCTTGAAGAGATGTAGGACTGAAGTCAGTGGAAAGGGGTTTGCAGCAATGTATTTGCATGACTCGCTATTCCTTAATATACGTAAATCAGAAATGGTAGAAGTTACAATTTATTAATTAAATGCAGGCCAAGACAAAAGAGGACTTGGATATTTGCATTTACTTTCTGTATTATTCTGAGTACAGAACACCTTTCAGTGAGCAGTTTATACCCAGGTGTTCCTTCGTGTTTTCCATGCCCTGCACACGGTTGAGCGGCCCTCAGAATGTTTGTGAGAAGCACAGTGCAAGAGCCCAGACAGAACCAAGTCCCTTGTCAGCTCAGGAAAGAGGACAGGAGCAATTATTCCACACGTACCACAGGCTAAATTCTCTTTCACAGGATGAAGGAAAAAGACAGAAAAGCTGGTGTTCTTGTGTGGTGCCACTTCAAAGTAAATCAGTTCTGAATCATCTAGAAATAAAATTACTGTTTAGTGATAGCCGCCACTGAAGTTGGACCCTTTTTGGCTGAATTAAATGCCAGAATTTGAGAAATACTGATGCAATAGCCTAACTATCCATTACTTTGACAACTTAGTTTATGCTTATAGGACTGCCAGGCCGAGATGTTAAAAAAAATTCAATGCAATGTGAAGAATTTTTTATCATTTACGATACTCCACAAGTAATGACAGTTTTGGCAAGGGACTAATAAAATCTGTTAACACCCAATTTAGAAACTGGTTTGTCTCTAATACTCTGCCATCACTCCCAGCCACACAGTTTACCTTCATTTACATGCTCATCAGAGACACAGCTGCTAATTAGAGTGTAAAATGCCACTTGATGTCGAAGAACCTCTAGTATGCCAGGCACACACTTGGGATGGCTAAATGGGATTTTACTGACCAAAGCTCCTGCTAAATCTGATTCTCCCGAGCCCTTGTTTATGAAGTAACAGTGCTTTGGGCAATCTGGAAGAGACTAAACAACAAATATGGTGATGAAATTTCAAGGACTGAAAACAGGAAAGTAAAGCTTGATGTTATCAGGCAATTATACAATCTGACAACAAAAATAATTTTGAAATATATATTTCTGGCATGTCCATCCTAGCTCTGTGCTTCTAGTAGAAACATAATCCTCAGAGGAAGCTCAATGAGATCCACTCTTCTCCCAAATGCATCCTAAATAGGTGAATATACCCAGAGCAAGTGGTCAGGAGTTCAAGTGTCACCAATTCTTCCAAACACGTTTAAGAGCCCTACAGGCTACAGAAATGTTAGTGACAAAGACAGTAATATCACAGTAATGCTGCTGGATAGCTGCACAAACAGGAAAGCAATTTTGCTAAAAACCCCTTCTGGACATCAGCTGTTGTTCCAACCTACATCACTGCTGCTTTCTGTGGAGAGGGATGTTGGGCTGGAATATCTCCTGATGATTTGCAGGAAGAGGAGGAGGAACTAGTAAGAAAAATTTACCACCTGTCCGTGTTGACAGTGATTCTGTGACAAAATTAGAAGCGCACTATAGTGTTATCTACTCCAGGATGCCAAAGGGGAACTGTCCCCTTAAGAACAGGACAGGGCAGTTAATTAGCAGGGTCTGCATTAACAAAAGCTGAAGAGCTTTTCCTTGTGTGTTCATGCATCAAAAGGATTTCCCCTGTACTCATTTCAAGGTTAGAATGCAACTCAGTAATTCTAGAAATAAAATCTTTAAACTCAGGAGTAAAAACCTGCTCCCACCAAGTTCAAATATTTTAAGGAGTTGTTGAAAAGTTACAAGCCTTTCATGTGCATCTAATAGAACTGGAAGCTCAATTCCGTCTTACAGAAGAGAAGAGCTTTGCCAAACATTATTTTAGCATGGTGTTTACTACTTACTACTAAAATTACTAAATTTACTGCTGCCTTCTGCACCACCAGCTCAGGGTCCAAGAGCTAAGCAGGCAGTGGGCTCTACAAACACTGCTGGGAGAACAGGAAATAAAGTGCCCTCTTCTTTTGCTGCCATGAACTGCAAAATTAATGTTTCCTAGCAGATCTTTGAAGCTTGCCTTGTAGTTGCCCTGCTTGTAAGTCTGGCAGAAAGCATCTTAGCCACAATTTTCTATTCTAGAACTGAAATCTAAGGTGGCCTCAGTGACTGTATTTCAATGATGCAGTTATTGAAAAGAAAGCCTTCTTCAGTTAAACAGCCTTGTCTCTAGATAGCAATTGGCATCACTGTAGTAACAGTTCAGATTTTTCTTCCTGCCAGTGCCTTTGAAAGGAATCAATAGTCTCGGTGTTATCTAATTAAGAAATCTCTTTTGTTAAAACAGCGTGACATGCAGCGTGATAAAGATCTTCAAAAATCTAGGTAAGTACCTTCTTGGGACTCGCTCCTCACGCCAGTCAATAAGTTTCCTTCTTTTTAAGGCAGGATGATAAAGTTCTGAGCCGTTTTTAGAAGAGTAAATATTTGGGTTACACACAGACAAATCAGTCTGACTTCAGCAGCCAGGCACAGTGTTTCATTAATGAGGATGAGAAGCTCACTCACTTGAAAGGATCTAATGCTGCTTCGGAAATTGAACTATTTCCTAAAGGGCTCTTAATGTTGTTGGGATTCTGGGAAACCTACGTCACTTGCTTATGGGGAAATGGTAGTTCAGTGTACATCTCACCAGCACAGCGTGTGTCAGATGCACAATATACTCACCACAAAGAAACAAGATCGATTTGCAGACGAGCCTTCGCTGCATTTTTCCTTAAGAGCAGCCTGAACAATGAGCTCATACAGTGGAGCTAGTTTCAAGCCAGAAATCCGAATTCCTGAAACCAGGTCATTTTTTTGTATTAGCAATTAGGTTATGACAGTAGGTTATGAAAGCTACTATTAAACACAAACCCCGTGTTTTGAAAAGACAAAAAATACTGATTTTCTTTCTTATTCCCCTTTTTTGCTATTGGGAATTTGAGGTGTTTAACTTTGCCTGTAATTGGCATATCTTTCTTAGAACTTTTGTGTTCTGCACTGGTTGTTAAATGTAGAATATGTTCTGCCCCAGAAACAACCTTTTCCTCTTGCAACATCAACACTGGGAAGTAAAAAGCAAATAAGCAATGCAAAGTCACAGAAATACTTAGACTTAAAAAAACCCAATTATGACATGCCTGTGAGCCTCTGTATCTCTTCAATACCGGATGAGGACATTGGAACAGGCTGATGAAACTTCAGAACAAAACAAGCTGGCAAATCCATGCTGAGTTCATCAGTCAGTTGCAGAAAAGCAGGGTTGCTAGGGGAAAAAAATTGTCAGAATGAAAGTTTTTTACAGAAATTGCCATAAGAAGGACTTTTGGTGCAAGGCCACTATCAGGTCTCTAGCAGTTTGTTACGTTCTGTACGTTTTCTGACTTGAGAAAAGTTTTACTTTATAAATGCAACTTTAACATCTTAAAACGCGGTTGATGTGAAAACTGGCAGAAAGGAAAAGTGAGACACAGAAACTGAGTGAGGATTTTTACAAAAAATTCTGAAGTATTTTATTTTGGAAAGTTGCTTCAGACTTTCCCTCTAGACAGCGCTGAGGTAGAGAGGTGTCAGTACCCACAGTGGGATGCCAAACTATTTTGTGCATTTCAGGTGTAATAGCTTTCAAGATATGCTTTCTTTACTGTGAAACTACGAAGACTGGCTTGTTGAATACTAGGGAGTTAAGTAATATTGTTCCAGTGGCTCTTTCTGGCTTCAGATCTATGAATAAATTCATATTTCATTGCGACTGACACAGTTAAATATGAACACAACACCTTCAAAGGCCATTTGGGAAAACGGTAAAAACCCCAGATTATAGAGGGTGCAGCCATGGAGCACAGAGCCGTGAATAAAACAGAGCTTCCTCTTTCAGCAGAGGAAATGGAAGCGATGCTGAATCAGTGCCAGTGTCCTGTAAATCCATTTCTGGACTGACCAGTGTCCAGAGCCTCACCTGTCCCCTCCAGCCTGAGCATCTACAATTAACGGAGAAAGAGGGAGTTTGTGGAGCGTATCCGTGCCTTCCACAGTTACAACTGCTTTCGTTCCGCATACCTGGGACCCTGAGGGGGAAAGAGAACGGCATAATTTCCTTGCTTTAGTGTCTATCAATCCCGTGCATGCAAAACATGCAATGGTCAGGACCTGGAGGGTCAGGTCCAATGGCAGCCACGGAGGTGTGGGCAGCGAGAGAAGCCTCCTCTGATCACACCCTAGAGGCCAAAGCTGTCCAAAGATGACAGCAGCAACATCTGACCCAACAACCAAGAAATGGAAAGGGATTCCCTGATGGACATGGAAACTGTGCTAAAGTGCATCACACAAACTGTTCTATTAAAGCAGAATTTAAAATTTTATTTCTGAGCTTTCGTTAATTAACTTTGCTGAATGAAACAGGCAGTATTGAAAAACTTTCCATTTTAGTTATTCCTGCTGCAATAGGAGAATAGCTGAAATAGCTTTACCGTGGTTCAGTTCTGCTTCCAAAACTTGATAGGGAGAAATGTAAAATTCAATGTTCATTGGGGTTCCTGAGGAATAAAAAAATTACGATTACTACACAGGTCAATAGAGGAAATATGTTGGGTACCTTGACACAAAGGTGAAAAACCAACACTGTGGATGGGCAGAGGGGATTCCTTGTCAGAGTACATCTCTAATTACTCTCCATGTTCAATATATGTTCTGTGTGTCTGTATGTTACCTGGGAATACAGGCACAGTAAGTCCCTACAGCAGGTTTTATTTACAGTAGAGGATGTTTCCTGCACACAAACATCAACTCAGTAGTGTTTTTTGATTACAATTCTTTCAATTTGGAAAAGGGAAATGAAAAAAAAAGGGAGAAAAAGAAAAAAGAAAAAAATCACCTCCAGTTCTTGGCACCAGGTGTCCTACTTTTCCATTAAGTACTTCAGTAACTCTGTTTAGATCCTGTGTTCTAGTTCAAAACACATCTTAATTAGCGTTTCCTGCATTGCAGTGCTAGCTAGGCTAATGCAATTTGTAATTTGTATCCTTAATCAAAAGGAGACAATGCTTGCTTGGAAGTGGATTGTACATCCAGCTTCCAAAACACCACCACTCCACACATGCGTCACTGCTGGGACTTGGGGTTCCACTTCACCCGTACCTGAGCTGATTTCTGTTGCACTCTGGTGTGCTATTTACCACAAAGGAAGGGGGTCAAAAACATTAGAGTGGCAACTGGTTGAGCAAAGAATGAGGAGATAACCTGGATAAACGAACTCGAACAGAAAGAGTCTTTGTGTTCATAGAGCTGCATCCATACAGCCAGACATCTACACAGCCGTGCATTAACTCAGAGCACAGATGGGACAAAGAATCCATTGAATTCATAAATAATATTTACAGAGATATCCGTGACCAGCGAGGACACAGCACATTAGTGCATTGTGTTATTATGCTTCACGATGGAACACTGCAAAACTAATCCAGCGGTGTGGTTCCAGTCACAGACAGCCATACCTGCCAAGGTTTGTGTGTGGAACTTAACAGGCAAGGTACCAGAGAGGGTATTTCAAAAATCCAGAAGGAAAGCACTGCCCTCAACTCTGATTTTCTGAAAATAATCAAAAATCCTTTTACGATCACCAGAAGGTTTAGGAAACTCTGTTCTCCATCTATCTGTAATCCTACTCTTTGGAAGGAGAAATGAGGAAAGAGGAAAGCTGGCATGCACTACTCCTGATCTAAACCCTGGGGACAGAATGAGCTACCCAAGCAGCAGCAGAACCCCGAAAGGTCGATTTTGCTTCTGCCACAGGGAGATCCAACCATGACTGCTGACTTTCAGAGGCTCTGTTGGCTCCCATGGGTGGTCACACATCCCCAGGCTCTGTAACCAACCAGTTTCCCAGGAAGTTCCTTAGATAAAGCAGGGGAGTTCAGGAGATCACCTTGTTTGGCATGTCTGGGGTTGACAAACTGCAGGAAGGCTTCAAGCTTTCCAGTGGGAGAAAACCCATTAGCCTTCCACATCCTGCTCTATAATTAGATCAATTATCTTGTTTTGTAGTGAAATGGAGGGGTTTGGGTAGAGGAAAAGGGCCGGTGATGTAGACTGTAAGTTACCTGTCTAGAAGAGACATTGAATAAAGGTCTTTCTCAAGGGCCTGCAATGCAAGATACCCCTTAGCTTTCATTTCACTGGGAGAGAAAAAAGACAATTTATTATTTTTGTGAGTAAACAAAAGTTAGGCTAGAGATTTCAAAAGTTTTTCAGTAAAAACTAACTGCAACCTGCTTCCTGGAATTTGATACATATTTGACAGGTCTTCTAGAATCTTTCCAAAGGCATCATAGTTCTTCATCCTAACAAAAAGAAATAATGACTATCACACTACTAAATGAGATGGAAAATAAATCTTTTTTACATAAAACACGGTGGTAATAAATAAATAAATAAAGAAATAAAGTAAGTCCCTACTGCTACATGAGAAAATTGGTTCATATCTGTAAATCTGCCAGTTCTGAATGGTCACCATCAGTGCAGTACCAAAACTACGGGTCCAAGGAATTCTGTAATTCTTGCAGTCAAGACAAAGGCCAATATTCAGTATTGGGGATTACTTTTTACCCTTGCGCCGTTGGAGCAGGTGCATTCAGTGGAATGACCTGAGAAATAAACAATACCTGGAGTAGCTTTTCAAAATTATATTTACTGCAGTTTTTGCCTTGAATTTACAGCTTGGAAGTAGGTAATAACAGTTACAATGACAACCAGCTTCCAATATGAAGCACTGGAACCAACTTCCCACCTAAACTGGAGTCCAAAAAGGTGTTCTGGTGTTTCCTGGATTCATATGATTGTTTGCTGATCCTCTTTCCTTTTTCTACCCCCCCTCTTCAGTTTTTACACTGAAATGGTTTTAGCATTGGGAATTCCTTTCGATTCAATGATTCTTTACCTTAGAAGCTGCACCAAGTCATCACAAACCTGCAGGAATAAGAGACAGGAGTTTCACCTTTCTTGATATCCTTTGTGACACATCTTTCATAAGCATTTCATTAGTAATGATAAGCTTGATCCCCACTATTTTTAAGTATCTGAATGGTTAGCATAAAAAAACCCCAACACTCAAAACCAAGACTAATAATGCAGTAGTTAAAAAATATTACTGTAATAATCGGAAGAACAAAGGCTCTGTGAAAGAGGATACAATTAACAGAAATAGTTTGTTGACAAACTCTTTCCAGAAAAAAAAAATTGCATCTTAGCCAGTTTTTCTTTTATTGGTAGTGCTAAAGTTCTCTGAATATGCATCTCCATTCTAATGATATTGCCCAGCACTCACTGATCAACAGGCCTGGCCTGGTAAAATGAACAGTTTGAAATTCCAGGGCTGACTTCAACTAAAAATAATGGACAAAATTAACTCCAAAGTAATGTAATAATTTGGATACTTCCTGATAAAAAACAGTTTATGTTCCCCAACCCCCCCACAACAGCTTGTTGTTGTGTCTTTGATCTGAAAGATTGTCTGTAACCCTGTAACAACTGCAGAACGTGACACATGAACTTCAGGGTGATATTCTGTGAATAATTTAATAGAAATCTTGCTAGAAGAACATTCCCACTAATACATACAGGGGAAAAAACAGAATAGCTCCAAGACATCTATTGAGAATATATAATATATATATATTGCACTGCAGCTTGGTAGGAAAATATTTTAAGCTCCTGTTATTTACTGTCTACTGGTAACACTGAAGTATGAAAATAAAAATATTTATGCTTGATACCACAAAATTCTTGGAAGGTGGGCCAGCCAGCTGGCTTTTACTCTAATACTTAGCACTGGAGTGTTTAGTGTCTGTAACTGGGCTGGAAGTTTAGGTGAGAGGTTCAGATGCCTGAAGAGGTAGCCAGTGTCATGCACGGGCTTGCGAGTGTGACAAGAGGTAAAAAATTAAGTCAAAACCTTTCTGACGTGGCAGCTGGAAGCCAGGTGGGAGCCTACAGAGAAAATTAATTTTACCACAGGAGCTTCTTCAAAGTGAGCCAGCTTCACATCCCGCACATCTCCATCCTTCTCCAGCTGGATTTCCACATAAAACATCATCGATGTTATGTAGCAGGCGGTCCCACTGGGGCTAACGTGAACAGCGAGTCTGAGGAGAGGAGGAAAAGAAAAAAGCTTGTGTGTATAAAAATTCTGTCACTTAAGCAAGGAAATGAGTATAGTTCACTTGGTCGTGGGAAGAGACACCGGGGATGCTTCAAAAATAACTCTTCCTTGGCTCAGCTGCTGCAAACTATCCAACCAGGCATATATTTGTGCTCTGCTCTTTACAGTAGCATGTTTGTCTGCTCAAAACCATCAACCTCAGTCTGCAGCTTTGCGATGCAGGCGTTTATGCCCTCTCTTCACCCAAGAACCTTCTCCACAGAGGGCCAATCCAAACAGGCAAATACACTCAGAACACTGAGATAAAAAACAGCATTGTTGACGAGCCATCCAGATTGTATTCCTCTCTGGACTTGAGGCTATGCCTGCTCTTTGCATTTATTCATAAACAAACTCACCCTCTTTGTCTGGATAAAAGTTCCAACATGTTCATCATAGAAAACATGGGTTTAGCTGCAAAAAACAGAAATGCAATTTCATCAAAGTGCCATGATCAGGACGTAGAACCAGAATTACCTTACTTTAAAGGACATGATTTAGGTAATGAGAAAACAGCATCTTGTGAATAACTTGTTATTAATGACAACTATTAGTCTGTGATTACTAAGTGCTGTGCTGGGTAGAGAATATTCTCAGGTTTTAGGAATAGTTGTAGCCTGAAGGCTCAGCCCAAAGACGAGCTGCAAGTCTCTTACCCACCTCTGTGTTTGCACATTTGACCTCTTTGTGCAGAACATCAGTAGAGGATCGGTAGATTCCACAGAATATTAAAAAATATACTTTCAGTTATCCAACAGCTCATTACCATTTAATGTCCTCTCTATCTTCTCCAGGCAAGAAAGCAATGGATCACCTGGAGCATTACTGGCAGGCCTTCGGAGTGGGTTATCCTGGCACATTTGTGAAAACGAGACAGAGAAAGAATCCTTCAATTACTAGCTTTAATATAGAATATATTTTATTTTACGTATATTAATATATATTA
>VYZT01045305.1:8636-48357 GCA_013400735.1 Pomatostomus ruficeps
CTCTCTCTCTCTCTCTCTCTCTCTCTCTCTCTCTCTCTCTCTCTCTCTCTTTCACATGATTCAAGGAATGAATCAAGCAACCAAGACCACAAAAAGTGCAATAATTGTCTCTTGTGGTGCTGCAGGAGCTGCCTGCAGAGGGGTGAGCACCTCCAGGGTGGCATCAGGGATTCAAGGCTGGAGCTGCCACAGGCTCAAGCTGCACATCCTGCAGCACAAACTCTGATGAAAGCTGAGCCTTTAATTTGATTTCCATGGGCTCCAGATGAACGGGCTGTGTGACCCAAAGGGACAGTGCTGTGAATGGGTTCAGAGGGTGACAGAGCGAGGGGAGCTCTGTCCATGGGCTCGGGGCAGAACCTCACCCTGACCCGGGCAGGGAGCGATGCTGAGAGCTTTTCATCACCTGCTCGCCAGCCAGGAGCTCTGAGCGCCTGCAGAGAGCTCAGCCCTGCTGTGATTCTGCTGGGGCAGAGCAGAGGGGTCTGGCAGGGTGCAGGGATCTCCTGTCGTGGTGGAGGTGCCTCTGCAGCCCGGGCACTGCTTCCATCTATGGTGCTGAAAGTCAGTTTGAGCCCCAATTAACAACCCAAACTCCATCATCTCGGTGCTGTACAAAATGGGATAAATTAACAGTCACAGAGGCCATTGATTCAGGAAACAAAACCCCATTCTATTCCAGCATGTGGAAGATTTCCTGGGAGAGCTCAGGTGGTCAGTTCTGCACACAGGACAAGAATCATTAGAGAATGATTTTTATTCTTTAAAGTCATCACCAGCATTTTGTAAAATGTTTTTCTGTGACACATGACTCCTACAAGCGGAGATCGTCTTTATTTAAAAGATATTACGTTGTCTTTTGGCTCTGAAATTGATCTCAGAAAGGCCAAAGATTCCATTTTTCAGTCATCCACTTCCTGGGAACCATCTGGCTGCATTAAAGGTGAGAATTAACTTACTTAGCTCGTAAGTTAATTGATCCTAATGGGTCCCTTCCAACTTGAGATATTCTATATTAAGCAAGAATGATTTGGGAGCCTTGCCAGTGAATGACTTGGAGGAGATCTTGCATTTTAATTCTCAAAAATGGCATTTAAACTCTTTATTTGTTTCCCCAATATCTCCCAGGTTGGATATCAAGCTATGTTAGTTAAACCTTCATCGCTTCTGCAAAAATTAAGTCTTTCAAAGGGACAACTTCAAAGATTTAAAGGTCTCTGCCTTTCAAGGGTACTTTTAGCAGATGTGTCTTTGCTGGAATGTTCCTTTGCACAATTGCAGTGCAGGTCATTTAGCACCCTTTGGAATTGTCTTCTGAACGGGGTAATGGAAATTACCCCAACTTCTGGGTGTGCTCCCAGCTGCTGAAACAGCAGGGATACAAACAGCTCTGTTCTCCCCGAAAATGGGATTTATCCTGTACCGTGTGCTCCTGAGGAATCCCAGGAACTGCTTTCAGCTCGCAGATCCAGCTCCTGATTTTGTCAGCAACTGTTGCACCAGAACCGTGGTGGAATAACCTGGAAGGATGGTGGAGAGGTCGTGCAGCTCATCCATCAGCCCCGAGGCAGGATCAGCTGGACATTAATCCTGACAGATATTTATTCAATGTCTTCTGAAAGATCTCCAATGGCACAGAGGTGCTCAGCTCATCTATCCCAGCTCCTCGGCCCTGCTGCTGGAAAGGTTTTTCTGACATTTCCCCTGGATGGGTCTCCTTGTAATTAGTCAGGAAAATGGAGTGATTTGTCCTGTCTGTCCTAGGTGTGGGAAAAGATGATATTCTGCTCTGTGTGTGACGATTCGAGGTGCCCCTTGAGCTGTCTGCTCTTCAGGGCACACAGCCCATCATGGTTTTAATCCTCCATCATGGTTTTAATCCTCCATCATGGTTTTAATCCTCCATCATGGTTTTAATCCTCCATCATGGTTTTAATCCTCCATCATGGTTTTAATCCTCCATCATGGTTTTAATCCTCCATCATGGTTTTAATCCTCCATCATGGTTTTAATCCTCCATCATGGTTTTAATCCTCCATCATGGTTTTAATCCTCCATCATGGTTTTAATCCTCCATCATGGTTTTAATCCTCCATCATGGTTTTAATCCTCCATCATGGTTTTAATCCTCCATCATGGTTTTAATCCTCCATCATGGTTTTAATCCTCCATCATGGTTTTAATCCTCCATCATGGTTTTAATCCTCCATCATGGTTTTAATCCTCCATCATGGTTTTAATCCTCCATCATGGTTTTAATCCTCCATCATGGTTTTAATCCTCCATCATGGTTTTAATCCTCCATCATGGTTTTAATCCTCCATCATGGTTTTAATCCTCCATCATGGTTTTAATCCTCCATCATGGTTTTAATCCTCCATCATGGTTTTAATCCTCCATCATGGTTTTAATCCTCCATCATGGTTTTAATCCTCCATCATGGTTTTAATCCTCCATCATGGTTTTAATCCTCCATCATGTCCTGTTTGCAAATCTCTGATTAGTCTCATTGCACTCCTGCTGCTCTCTGCATCTCTCCTGATCCAGAATATCTTCCTCAAGTGTCTAAAACAGCCCCTGTCACCCACTTTTCATTCAGTATCAGTGTTTGGAATATGTTTGCTATCAACATTAAAGTAAAAAAGTGTCAATCTGATTAGTCTCATTGCACTCCTGATGCCCTCCCTGCTCAGGCTACATTTCTCCTGATCTAGAATATCTTCAAGTGTCAAAAACAGCCCCCATCACCCACTTTTCATTCAGTATCAGTGTTTGGAATATGTTTGCTATCAACATTCAATAAACAAGTGCTATTATTTAAATATAGTTTCTTCTAACTGCATCAGTCTTCCATAGTAACAGTAGTCCTGGTAAAATGAAATTAAATTTAAACCCTAATACTAAATATTGGTTTGGAAAGAAATGTGCATTTTAAGGTGAGGTTGGAGTTCTCAAGCAGGATTTAGCAATAGCAAAGTTCAGTATTTTTGCCTGGTGATTTGGATCCAAACAGATTCTGTCTCTGACCTTTCCGAAGTGATGTTTCCCTCTCTTCTTAGCCTGTTTGCTCTGAACACCCAGGGTTTCACTCACTTTTGTGTTTCCATTCCTTATATCACGTTCTAGGTCTCTCTTGTGGAAGCTGAATTGTGAATTCCTCCTCATTTGCCCCCGTCCCACGATGTGACAGCTGATTTAACTGCAGATGACACTTGTTGCTGATTCTGTCACACGAAACTTCTTCAGAGCCTTTTTTCCTCCCGCAATTAAATCCTGCATCTTCGTTTGCTGCCTTTTGTTCCCTTTGAACTCATCAGGGGAGGAATATAATCAGATATTTGAAATTACAATCTCAGCTAAGAAGCAACATGAAGGCGATGAGCGCTTCACATCTTTGCTTAGCGTTCCAAGGCTGGGAGGGAGACAGGACAAGTAATCTGCACTCATTTCTGAGCAAAAATTCAGGATTCTGGGGAGTCAGACACTGCCCTAAGCAGCTTTGAGGAAATGAGACTCAGTTGATCAAGGTGAGGGGATAAAGCTGGAGAGATTTAAGTCACTCCCAGCTGAGGGAGCATCTATTCCTCCTCCTGCTGCAAAGTTCAGGCTGTGCAGAGACAGAGGTAGCAGGGATAACAAGTAGGCAAAAATTTAGGATCAAAGGAGTCCATTTGATCCCTTCAAACCAGTCCAGAAGGGAACAAATTCTGAGGGGTTCTCCACAGAACCTCCGTCTCTCCCCAGAGAGCCTCACCCATCCCCATGAGGGCACAGCCGTGAACCCCAGCCCCTCAGCAGAAAAGTGGAAAAAATTGTGATGTGCCAAGGGGAAATCAAGAAATAAGAAGCTCTCACTGATGCCTTGGACTGCTGCTGAATTAGCAGCAAATTTTCTGGCTAAAACAAGTCCAGCTGGAGCTCAGCAATGAGCTGCTTTCCCGACTTCAAAGCTCCACCAGGCTGTCCAGGGAGGAGAATTCCTGCTATGAGCAGCTCCTTTAACTCCTGAGGCTGTGAGCTAAGTGAGCTCCCGATAGAGGTTTTTCTCTTTTTTTCATGTCTTGCAAAGAAGTGTTGAAAGTTTGGGCTTAAGGTGAGAGAACACCTCGTTTGAAAGGTTTTTATGGAAATTGCTTCTGTGACAGAGTCAGGGAGAAACCTTTCTGCACACAACTGAGGAGAAAGGGGCCATCTGAGCTACAGGGGAGGGAAATTTGCTTTGTTTTTGGAGCCGTGGCGATTTCCTTAGAAAATCTGATTTTTAGGATGCTTGTCAGGGGCTGTTGGGAGAGGTTTTAGCTTCGAGCATTGCTTGGATTTTCCTCACCAGAGCCCTTCTGTCCTGGGTCTGTTGTGAGAGGATTTCAGTGGGTTATGAAAATATTGCTCACTTTGGATATTCCAGACCAGGCAAGGAGGGGAAAATCTGCAGGGAGACTTTGGGTTCAGTCTGGTGTTTATTCCCCTTTTTGAAGGTGCTGCAGTGGGTACGATTTTGGCTGATTTTTCCAAATCCAAAATTGCTTCATCCTTGCCCGAGCTGGCTTTGGGGAGCGTTGGCCTTCCCTGGCATTCTGCACATGCTGCTGAGTTCAGCAGGGCTCTTCTCGTGCTGAAGTGCAGCTGCAATAATTCCTGAGCTCTGTGCCTTGTTTCAATTATTTACCTCTGCAAAAGAGATTTTTATAAATCCTCCCTTCTCTTCCATATTATTAACTTTCTTGTCAAACTTTTATTTAAGCCGCAGAGACAAAGATGGATCTTTTCTTTATAGCTCTGCAAAGTTAGATTTACTTCTCTGACCTGTTCCAGCGTGATTGAAAGCTAATCTGTCTCCTTTTTATTGGCTTTTGGTAAAGCATGTATTTCTTTGTTTCCCTTTTTCATTCTGTATTGTCTTGTGAAAATATGTAACTTCACTTCAGGCTGTAAAAAATTACCCTCCTACGGGAAAGGGAAAAAAAAAAAAATGACAACCCTTAATCCAATCCAGGAGAAGCTTTATGTCTTTAATTAGCTTTGCTGGATTGCAGTGGGGTGTGATCCCAGTCAAATGAACTCTGGGCAATAATAAAGGAGCTGTGGCCACCTCTGACCTGGCAGAGAGGAGCGCTAAGGCCAAAAAGCTTTTTTGGCTCAGCGTCAGTGACAACTGCTGGAGTCCCTCTCTGTTTCTGGAGTTAATTTTGCCGTGAAAAGCCTGTGGAGTGCTCTCCCTGCAGTTAAACACCTGGCCAAGGGCACGGTGTGGCCTGTGGGCTGCTGACTCCAAAGACTGATATTTTAAATTCTCTTGCTCTCCGCTTTATAATTAGTGCACTTTATAATCAGTGCTGTCGGTGCTCTAATCCTGCAGTGTGTGTTTCCAGCCCCTCTGCGGGAGTTATTTACCTTTATTTTTTTTAATGCACTTGAGGATATAACATTACTCCTGTGTTAGGCTGGACTTTCAAAGCTGATATTACACTTTGTGGAGGCTGTTTGTGTTTAGCCTTGCTCAGGTGGATTAAACTGAGCTCACGCACAGCACTGGATCAGGCAGAGAGAGTTCTGCCCCATGGATTTGTGATTCTTCTTGTTTTTAAAGAGCTGGATGAGCACGAGGGTAAATCCAGGGATAGTGATCCTGGGATTTATTTTGGTGGGAGGTGCTGACTCACAGCAGCAACTCAAAACTCATCAGTTTTCCTCCTGCCTGGTGTGAAACATCTCTGTGGTGTCTCCAGCAACTCCTGACCCTCCCCAGCAGGGCCAGCCCGCCAAAGTCACCTTGCCAGATTGAACAGCTTGGTGTTTGTGAGGTGTCTGCAGAACTGGGCACTCCAACACCACCTGCATACTGGGTACCTGCAGTAATTTAAATTTATCAAAGAGTTTTGCCTTATTTTCTACTCAGTGGCTCCCACTGTCAGTGTATCAATAAATCCTATATATGTGTCAATAAATCCTATATATGTGTAAATAATGCTGTATTTCAGTGGCAATAATTGCTATGGTTGCTTTTCACTTGATTTTGGGGGTGAAATCGCATTTCAGTGGCATTCAAGGGCCTGAGAGCAGTGCATATGTCATATATGCAATATCTATAGGTAAATAGATATATTAGTGTGGTTGCTGTTCGCTGCTGCTCTGTAAAAGCACATTAAACCCCCCAAAACTGCAATTAAAGTTGAATAAATGCTGCTAAAATCAGCTGTTCAAGCTGCCAGCCACTGATGGGAAACTCTTCAGAAGGCCTGAGCCTCCCAGGGCTGGGAACGTGACTGGCAGGGTCTGTGGTTCCTGGGTTTGGGCTGAAAACAGGTGGATTCAGGTCTCCATTGGTGTTCCTGTTCCTTCTTCAGGCGTATTTTGTTCTGGTGTCCCCGAGAGATTTCACAATGCAGCCCAACATTCATTAAATACGTGCCCTCCTTACGTGGGCTTTCAGAAATAGTTGTAAATTGTGAGTTAATATTGTTTATTTAGCACTTTCATCTTATTTATGAGCGGGTTATTTATGTTGGTGCATTCATCACGGTGCTGTTTAGCTGTAAATCTGTATTTCAGTCCCCAAGCCCAACATCTCACCGACAAAAGGTTTCCAGAACCCCCCAAAAACCCCTAAAATCCCTGTTTAAACCAGGCATGTTGATACAGAAGGCATCTGAGCACTGCAGGAACCTCCTCCCCGCAATCAAATGGCTGGATAACACAACCTGGAAGAGCTGAGAAATATTTCCGAGCACAGATGCCCATTCCTGAATGAAAAGTTGGGGTCAGGAAGCAGATTTGATAAAGTTCAGCATCCAAGGTTAATTCAGGAATGTCAAGGCAATCATGGGGGAAGTGGAAGCTTCAGCTTTGTGAAACAGGAGGCTCAGGAAATAAAGGAGAGAGGGGAACTGCTCAGAGTTGGGTGACAGAAGGACATAAATATTAAAAACTGGGAAAGAATGTGTACGGGTTAGAGTGCTGTGAAGGGAATTCAATATTTTACTGGCTAAAAATCCCCACAGAGAATTATTTTCTGTAGTCCTTGTCCAGCTCTGGGATAATTGGTGATCCTCCACATGTTAATCCAAGGGTTAATTGGTGCTCTGGCTTTCCTCAGATTACCACCAAAAGGAAAATACCTGTGGAAAACAATTCCCTGATTAGAAATTTGGAGGAGAAACAGCAGTGGAGTCTGGGTGTGATGAGGAAATTTCAGCATCTGAACATCACCTGCCCTGGCAGGAGGGTTCTGAGGAGGGATTTGGGTTTGGGGCTTGTGTGGGGGAAGCTCTGCCCGAGTATTAAAAGCAGCACAGGAGGAAATCCAAATTAAGGATGTCACCAATATGACCTGGAGTGGCCTTGGCTTTCTGATTCGGTGGATTTTTTTGGCAGCAAAACTAAACAGAAATAAAAATGTGGCTGAGGAGGAAGGGGAAAGAAAGGAAATGAATGCAGCCCGCTAGAGCAAGTCTTTGATCACAGATTACAAAGATTATTTCGGTGCATATCAATGCAAAGAGTAAAGATGCCTTTGAAGAATTTGTATCACAAAAGTCCACGTACATCGCAAAGTATAAAGGATGGAGAGGGGTAAAGGATTAAGAAAGGAGAAGAGTTTGTGCATTGTTAATGAGTGATGAAGAATAGGAAAACAAATGAAAACTTTCAGTGTGCAGAATGACAACTTTGATTCTTTTGCTGAGCTGCTTGCTTAACACAAGGATTTAAAGAAGGAAAAAAGGATAAAGAAACAAAACTCCTGTCTGTGGCTCACAGCATGGGAGGAAATGGTGGCAACCATTTCCAGCAGGAAAAGGAGCCAAGACCCCACTAAAATGTGATTTTATAGGGAGAACTGTGACTCTGGTGGGACTGAGGAAGCAGGAGGAGCTCGTGGGGCCCTTGGCCTCTGCCAGGGCAGATTTCCCAGGGCAAAGGCTCAGGGGGCAGGTTTGGTAGCTGGCATGGCTGGGGTGGCACGAGGCTGGGTTTGCCAAAGAGGATTCCTGGCAGGGTGAGGGGCAGAGGGGGAGCTCCTGCTCCTCGTTTCCAGAACAATCTGACTGCCAGAGTGGTTCATCTGCAGGCACTGAGGTGAAGGAGCTGTGAAATGCCAGCTGCCTGCTTGGGCTGTGCCTCCTGAGATAGCGAAGAACTCGGTTTTGCTCAGGTTTATTTCCCTGTTTGTGGGGTTTTTTTTTCTCCCATTCGGTTTTTTAACTCCATTTTCCAGCTTTGCTCTGGGTTATATCTAAAGGCAAACATTTAAGGTTTGTGGATGAGACAGAGCCTTCTGCTCCACCCAGTGTTCTTTGGGGGCACAGTTTGAAATCAGCTTTAAATACAACACGTGACAAGTGCTTTACTGTGAAATGTGACCAAAAATCAGCCACCTTTGTGCAGAAACTTCCTCTAAGTTGCTCAAACCCTCACAACTGTTCAGCAACTGCATCAGCACATATGTTTTGTGAATTAAAAAATATTCTCCCTGTGATGATCCCCCATCTGCTGCTACCTCTGATAAATTCGATGCTGGCTCCGGAACACCGAAACTCAGGGATGCTTTATTCTGGCATGTGCTGGGCAGGGAGAGCTTGGATCTCCCAGGCTGCCCCTCTTGTGGGTGGCTCCTGATGAAATACATAAACAAGAAGAGGTTTGGTGAAGTCAAGAAAAAGGAAACGTGGCTTATTTGTAGTTTAAAAATTCAAACCCATAGAAACAGCCCATCCCTTCTCTGCCGGCCTGTGTGATGATGTCTCTCCTGTATGAATTTGTTTTAAAGCAAATTTTAGCAGCCTGACAGGCAGGTGATGATGTTTGTACTGAGAGAAGTGACCTGGCTTTCCATCTGCCATAAAATCAGAGTTTTCACCTACAGCTGCAGATCCCAGCTGATGGGGACAATCTACTCCCTGCTGCTTTTTTGGGTGTCTGGTGCAGCTCCTGGTGTGGGGCTGAGAGGAGGGAAGGGTGAACTGGCAAATCCCTGGAGTGGGGGCTGAACCCAGTGGCTCCCAGTGCAGCAAAAAAAGATAATTAAAACCACCCAAAAATCAGTTATTATTTTGAATATAGAGCTTTAAAATTGTTTTATGTTTTTCCTCATTCTCCTCCTTCAAATGATTAGATTTGATTCCCTTAGCTAATTCCAATTTGCAGAAGCCCCATTGCTTCATTTTGTCTTAGAGAATCTGGAATAATTCCATAGGATATCTGTACAAATCCCATCTCAGCCTGCCTTTGGATCATTAAGAAGCTTCTGCTCTGGGTTGTGGTTTGGCTGAAGTCAGGATGTAAAAAATTTGCAGTGTTTTGCTGGTGGCAGAGGAGCAGCCCCAGTTTTTCCCTCCCTAGGATTGGAGTGTTCTGGGGAGATTGGTGCTTCCAACCCGGGCAATGCTTCAGCCCAGAGCAGCAACTGTCCTGAAATGGCTCTGGTGATCCATGAGGGCAGAGAAAACCCACTGATATTTTTCATTTCTAGAAGCTGAGCCTTCATTCCCACACGAGTGCTGGATGGAGAATGCTGGCGCTCAGGACACGGCTGGATCAGGGGGTGATTTTGATTTTGCTGTCTCTGTTTTCCTCATTTCTCCATTCTCAGGCACTTTTGCAGTCACTCAACACCTTCCAGGCTGATTGGAAAGTGATTGCAAAATAGACCAAGCAGGTGGCTTTGATGGGCTGAGCTCGTTTTGAACTCTCTTCCTCCAGCAGCAAATGAACACAGAGCAGAGCTGGATCAGGGCCCCAAATGGGTTTTATTGGGAGAGTTTATTTTTAATGTGTATCAGATGAAAAATATTATTTTTCTGTTACCATATCACTGAAAATCCCTGTAAGGAGCAGCTCAGTTCCTTATTCAGGAAGGTTCAAGGTATTTGAAACATCCTGGAGCATCTTTGCTCCTCAAAATGCCCCACAAAAATGCATCCAGAGGGTCCGTGCTGGCACTGACCTAAAAGTCAGGGCAAAAATGAATGAAATGTAATGATAGTGAAAAAAAAAAGAGAAAATAAATTTTTCTCTCAAATATTCCACTTGATTTGCATGGAGGAGGTGAAGTAGGAGCTTGAGGGTAAGTCTGGCACAAACACATGGGTTCTTTTTGTGCTGCCTGGAGATGACGGTTGGAAAAATGGAGTTGGGCAAGGCCTTAGAAGTTACTAAAAAGTCCAGTGGTCTTTGTTTGTATTTGTTTTGGAAGTGATTATGGTTAGGGGACAGGACTAAGCAGAGAACAAAAAGGTTCCTTATAATCTTTCAGCTTTTATTACCTGGAAATCATCAAATTAAAGGAATTCCCATGAACAAGTGTTGTCCTGCCTGTGCCGATATCTCCAGCCGTGCTGCAGTCCGGAACCATTCGATTGGACACGGATGCAGCAGTGCAGGACTGCAGCCACCTGGGTGCAGAAAATCCCTTCATCTTCTGCAGCTCTAAGGTCAGCAAACAGAAAATGTTAATTTGGGAACTGCAGGTAAGGGGGAAATATTGAACATGGGTGGGAAATAAGTTCCAAAGGAACTGAACACCAGGAAAGCTCTAAAACGCCTTCCTTTCCTGAAAATCGTGCTTAGCTTAGGGCGAGTATAGAGCTTGAGGGAGATTCATCTGAATAAAGCTGTAACCCTTGGCAGCCATCAATAAAATCGGGAATTTCATGTGCTTTAAAGGACTTTAAAAAAATAAATCCACTTTATAAGCTCATCTTGCCCTGGGCTGCGGGGGGCAGAGGAGACAAAGGCTGGGGCAGGTGGGGAGCACTTTACTGAGCTCAGTCCCTGCTGTGGTGGCTGGGTCAATAAACACATTTCTAAACACAGTGCTCTATATCCCACCCACAGAACGTTCCTGTTCCTTCATTTCCTAAATAAACTCAAAAGCTGGTGACAATGAGCCAGTCTGAGCACCTGAAAATGCCCCTGAAGTTTCTGGATGCTCAGGAGCACTGAGCCACTCTGAGCACGTGAAAATGCCCCTGATGGTTTCTGGATGCTCAGGAGCGCTGATCCACTCTGAGCACGTGAAAATGCCCCAGAAGGTTTCTGGATGCTCAGGAGTGCTGCTGGAGATGAGATAAAAACCACGTTACAAATAGGACTTAAAACCTGAAAGTTGGATTAGGAGAAAAAGGTGATTCTGGGTGATTCTGTGGATCATCCACCATGGCTGCTCCAGCCTGGCCTGGTCTGCTGTGACTGTCCAGACATGAGGACGTTGGGAAAGCTGGGAAGGGGCAATTATTTTAATTGAAAGGACTTAGCAATGCCTCTTGCCTCAGGGGGTCCCATCAGAATTACCTCTCAGCACCCAGACAGGTCTGGCTTCACAGATTTCACCGTTCCACCGTTCCCTTTTCTTTCCAGCATAAGAGAAGTGAGATCTATTTTAGAAAGGCAGCCAGGAGAGCTGGATGCTAACGCTAAAATGTTCTGTTACAAGTTGGTTTTCAACTGTGGCAGCACCTGCAAGAGGCTTTTAAAAAAGAGAAAAAGGAGAAAACCCCTCTGATAATTTTACTGCAAAATGGATACTTCATCTCTATAGAGAATAAAAGTGTCATTGATCTCCGTGATAAATTGTCTCTCGGTGTCTGAAAATACAGGCCTTGTTTTTTTTCATTATAAAGATGACCTTGCCTCTATTGTAAATCAAAAGTAACCAGGGATTTGTGGCTCTTGTAAGATCTACAGGGGGAGAAAAAAATGACTCTGAAGCTGCAGCCCATTTAGAGCTGCAGGAAGGTGAGGGCAGAGCTCCCAGTTCCAGCAGGTTGCGGAGGGGTGGATTCCACTCCCCGTGGGTGGATGCTGAGAGCTGCCTGCCTTCCAAAGCCGAGATGAAAGCAGCAGCACGGGAGGGTTTGGGCTCTGGCCAGGAGAGAGTAGGGAAGTGCTGATTCTCCCTTAATCAGAAGAGTTCCCAGAAACTTTTTCCAGCCGAGGTTCATGTGCCAGCCGTGCCCTGCGAAGGGGCTCCTCTGTTTATCCATAAATTCTGCAGTGCTGCTGAGAGCTGGGGAACACAGAGCATCTCTCACATTGCTCCTTGTAGAGTTTGAATTAAACACTGAACAGTAGCACCTACCTTTGTTTCCTAAACGCTGGGGAAAAAAACCAAAAAAAGCAGTGTTTTAAATATTAAATGGTTTTAAATTGTAACAGATTTCAGAGCACAACCTCCTTTGCAGGAGCGGGCCACGGAGGTGACCTTAAAAACTGGAGCCCTAATTGGAAAACCAGCCCGTTGTGGCTTAAATGAAATTACCTGTTTTACTGATCACTTTCCAGGTGGTTATTTCAGATCTCTGCCAAAGATGTTCTGCCTGTCCTAGAGGTGGATGATGGTTACAGCTGGGCTTACAGAGCAGTTAGGCCTGGGCTGGGTCTCAGACCAGCCAGACCTTCTGGTGCTGTGGGGCAGGGGCTGGATGGACACCTTAGGCCTGGCTTGGGGACAGCTGTCCAAGGTACAACAAGGAGTAAAAATCCTGGAGACAATTTGTATTGCTGGAAAAATTCCTCTGGTCTCAGAAAACAGTGGCCTGAGGGTAAAATCTTCAACAGTGTCACCCATATTAAAATGTGGTCATTTCCAAATGGTGGGGTTGGGTAACATCTGACTTTGGGCTGTGTTAGAGCTTGACCTTGGCATTAAACTTGACTGTGAGGAGTGGGGAAATGCAGGTTTGGGGTTTTAGTTGAGGTACCATGGAAATGTCTGTGTGAGCCTCATGATCGTGGAGGTGAAAAAGGCTGGAGTTCTTCCTTCAATTCCCCTCTCAGGCCGTGGGGCATCTCTGACACAAGCAGATAATCCATTCTCCTGCTTTAGTGCTGCCTGGTTTGCGATCCCACAGCCCTGCCTGCTCCTGCAGCCCCCGTGCTGGGCGAGGCAGGGAGTTCACGTCCAGGTAATTAACGACCACATCATTATGCACAGGCACGAGGGGGCAGATTGAGGTTGCACAGCCAATCTCAGCTCTGACATTTCCAGCTTGGAGTGGTTGACTTTGCATCTCCAGCAACGGCAGGGACTGTGATTGCTGCTGCTGCTCTCCCCACTCCCCTCAGGCAGAGGAAAAGTTGGATTTCTTTAATGCACCCTGAGGTGGAAGTGTTTTGTAGGGAAGTTGTGTGGAAAGTTTGCAACGTAATTTTCACTGAAAAGAACCCTTTTCTGTTTATTTGGGGAGTTCAGTTCCAGACAGCTGGCGCTGTCCCATGGGAGAACACATTCACTTGGATTACAAATCCTGCCTTTCAAACAGCACCGGCTACTTTGGTTCAATTATTTAAAATGTTCTTCCTGCTTGTGCCAGCGCTGTTTCCCTGGAAGTTATTCTTGTGTTTCTTCACAGCTACCAAAAATACTTCTGTGTAGCTTGAGTCAGAGAGGAGTGAAGATGCAGTGAACCTTGATTTATGCAACTCTCAATCAGGAACTGACAAAATGCTTCAGTTAAAGGGCACAAACACATCCCAAGCTGCCCTGGAAAGCACAGAGAGCTCTGCAAACAGTTTAGGTGGTGATGCTGTGCCCACTGTTATTGCTGTAATATTGATTTAGACTCTGCACAGCACTGCCCTGCACAGGAGATGGGGTTTGCCCATCGGGTGGTGGCAGCAGAGGGGACACTGGGCACAGGGGTGTTGGGACACTGCTGTACCCAGAGCATGCCCAGGGACAGATCCCTCCTGCTCTGGGCACACCCTCGGTTTGGTCATGGATACAAACCTGGAATGCAGGGTGCCTAAAGTGCAAAAACTGTCCTCTGTGTTCAATACATGGTTTTATTTCTTTTTCAACATGTTCCTGAGCTGGAAGGCTGGGCTGTACCAGGAATCTCGGTGAAGAGCTCAGAGCAGGAGCAGCTCCTTGTTTTATGGAGCCTGAGCACACAGGGGTGGGAGAAGCGCTGTTACAACAGCCCCAATCAATAACTCTATTTACAGAGGAGGCTAAATCACTGTTCTGTGCGAGTGGTGCCATGGATCATCATAAAGAGAATAACAGTCCAGCACCAAGTCCCTCTCTAGACAGTTAATGATGTGCTCTGGGAAAGGGGACGTGTTCATCCCTGGATTGCATTGGAAGGGCTGGATTTCTCCTGCAGGAGCTGCTCTGTTCCTGAGCTGGGGATGTTAACAGGGCGTTCAGACAGATCACAAACCTCTGTGTGCAGGGAGAAGACAATGAGCCATTTTTCTCTGCTCTCCTCATATTTACAGTGAAACAGAGAGTTTAAAACATGGAATGAAACATAGAGTTTAAAACACTGAAGCATTAGGATTTTAGTTAAAAAGTTAAATTGTTGAAATTAGTTAGAATAGACAAGTAAGCCAAAAGGCACAGCTGAATTAAATTAAGAAAGTAGATGATTAGCTGAAGATTGATTATCTAGTTACTCTGTTTGTTCAGCTGCACTGGTGGTCAGGAGATCTAAAGAAATTCAGACAGTAGCTGATTTTTCAATTAAAATTCCCATTTATAGAGGGCGAAGGGAAGAACTGGAGATTTCCCAGGGACTCTATCAATTCCTGTGACCCAGAAAGGCAGACAGGTCAAAGCCAGGTAGAGGAAGATTACTTCATCTTCAACGCCCCCTCCTCAATTCACGGGACCACCGACCCATTAAAAGGAGTCAAATGCGCATGCTTAATTAGTTTTCAGCTAATTACCTTACGGAGCGGGGAATGGGAGGTGGCAATGATATGAAGATGCATTTGTACTGAATTTCTGTGGATAAATAGACCTCGTAATGCTCTGTGACTTTGCCCGGTGTGTTTGGAAGCGATTCCATGCAGCTGGCTTGGCCATAATTAATTAATTAATAAAGCATACACTTTCTAACTTTGTTGTTAGAGAGCCTTGTCCGTCTCAGTTGGGTATCGATATTAGATCTACACCCGTATTTTGGTAAATCACCAGGATCCCTGGCTCCTTGGGAATGATCCGGGTTCTTTCACCCAGCAGTTCCCTCTGCAGAGAGTGACTCCCCTGCTCCCAGGCAGATGCAGCACTGGGGGCACTGAGGGAATATTTTTTGGTTAGGAGCGTTGTCGAGGTGCAGAAATGGGTTGAAAATGCAGAGCTCTTTGAAGTTTCTCTCGGAACCCGTTCTGACAGAGCATCCAGACGTGCAGGGGGGGTTACCTGCCATCCCTGTGCCTGGCTGTGGAAATGAGGGAAATGTTTAGGGCTGCAAGACAGAAGAAATGTCAGGAGGCCAGCACAGATAAAACACTTCAAGAAAATAATTCCAACAGTTCAGCGCTAGTTTGCATTTATGATGACACCGTGTCAAAATCTACTTAGAAAATTTATTAACTCCTGGCTAAGCAAATGAATATTTTACAAGGCTTGCGTTTAACACTTTTGTTTTTTAGAGGAGGATTTGTTGTTGTTGGAGAGCAATGTTTCTTTTGGCTTGTTCCTGAAATGTTGGTGGCTTAAACCATTTCTTTGAAAAATGCTGCAAACCAGCTCAGAGTTTATCTCCTTACTGGGAAAAATACCCCAGTGGGTGTTGGAAAAATTATCTGTGCAACCTAATCAGTTAGGCATTGTAAAATCGGTGGATGATTATGGCTGCTTCATCATAATATAATTTTATGACTTCTTTTGATCGGAGGGATTATCTGCCCGAGTAGCTGTCTTTGAAATACCTCTCACACAGAGCAGCCGCCGCACCTGTGGCAGTTGTTGTTCAGAGCCTTTCAGGAGTATCAGCATGGATTTTCAGAAGCCAATTGAATGGCCAACCCCCCAGAGTACAGTGAAATAACTTTATTAGGCAGGCTAAGTAGTGCCATTGAGTTTGTTTTGTGGCTCTTATTAAATCAGCTCCGTTAGCTGTTTCTTTGCGATCCCTGTAGCTGTTAGGTCCTCGTTCTAGGGCAGAACCGATCTGGGATTAGCCAGACTGCACAAATGAAGTGGCTGAACTGAGGGATGATGAGGTTCCTTGGGGTGCAGCCTGGTTTGCTGTCCTGGGGTGATTCCTGCAGGGGATTCCTGTTCCTGCCTCTCCTGTCACAGTGACCATCGACCTGCAGGAGCTGGTGTGGGCTGGGGGCAAAAAGGGACTTCTGAAATGATCCCGGTAATCCTCACCAGGAACGCCCTTCAGGAGATGGAAATGCCCTTCAGGAGTGGGAAATGCCCTTCAGGGGAGGGAAATGCCCTTCAGGAGAGGGAATTGCCCATCAGGAGAGGGAATTGCCCTTCAGGAGAGGGAAACACCCTTCAGGGGAGGGAAATACCCTCGGAAATTCAGAAGACTCACTTCTGCTCAGGTGAACAGCCTGGGGTTCCTCTGGTGGGGACTCTTCCCCTCTGAGACCCCTTCTGTGACTCGTAATCCGAATTTCCCACATCACAAGGGAGAGCTCTGGTTGCTGGACCTGCCTGTGCCTTTCCCGTGCTCTGAGCAGGGAATGTGGGAATGGGAAGGCTGGAGGATCCCCAGCTGGGATCAGCAAGAGGCTCAGGAGCTCTCCCCAGCCCCTCTCGTGCCCTGCAGCTCATGTCACACACGGGATGTTTGTGCAGTGCATGGGCAATGCTGAAGGGTTTTGAATATTCAAAATATCCCTTTAATGAGGCAGGAATGTTATGAAGCTTAGACCAGTTATTTCTTCCATTTTTCAGGGTAACTTTAAATTCCATGTTTTTTAGGAAAGTATTATAGAGCGAATTGAATTTCCTTTATTGAATGAAATAATTTTTTCCCTTGAAAACTAAATGTAACAAGAATTTAATAATTCATGAATTGAGCTTCAACATCTTTTAAATAATAGATGGACTGTCATGCCAAGTTCAGCTGCAAACTTACAGAGCATACGTTTTTATGTTTTTATTTGACATTTCGAGGAATTACAGAACTGCAAACATTTATTTAGTGTTTTTGCTCATTGCAATATTTTATTCCTTTCAGGTTGATTTAAGAAAAAACAACACTTCGAAAAAAACTAACTAGCTTCAGGTTCTGATGGGAAAAGAGAATAGAAGGGGAAGAAGCTCTGGGTACACATTCATAAATGATTCACTGGACTTTTGGCTGACAGATAGAGAGCTTTCATAATAACTTTGTTTATTATTTTCCTTATCAGTGGAATCAAATGTTAAACAGCTCTACTGGAAAGTGCTGTAAGGTTGACGAACAATTACACCTCTGTCACCTCCGCCGTCTTTGTCCTTTTCAAAATAATCAGACTGGATTTATTTTATTGGTTCTTCCCTTCCCCCCTCCCCCTCTATGAAATAGAAATGATTTTCAGAGGATGTGGCGAGCTGCAGGAGCAGCCTGTGTCTTTGTGGTGTTTTTGGAGGTGAGGAGGATGGGGAAGCCTTTTGCTTAAAGCAACACGAACCCAAAAGTTGTCCTTGGTGCTGACTTTGTGCCTTTGAGCTGTGCTGGGTTAGACCCCGGATGTGAGGTGTCCCAGGAGAGGTGGAGGTGACTGTCCCGGTATGTGGTGGCCCTGTCCCTCTGCCCCATGGCCCTGTCCCTTGCCCTGTGTCCCAGCTCTGTGCTGTCCCAGAAGCCAAGAGCTGCCCTTGGTGCAGACTTTGTGCCTTTGAGTTGTGCTGTTACCCCCTGGATGGGAGGTGACTCAGGAGAGGTGGAGGTGACTGTCCCGGTATGTGGTGGCCCTGTCCCTCTGCCCCATGGCCCTGTCGAGATAGTTTTGGTACAGCTCCGTGCTGTCCCTGTTTTCAGGGATTCCATTGATGCCTTCAGATTCAGCTTTTCTATTTCCCAGCCCCTGCCCTGCTTTAGTGTGGAACTCTCACACTCCCCACGCGCTGGGAGCTCCTGTTCTCCCATCCTGCTCAGACACAACAAATCCTCTCCAGGCTGCACTCAAGGACACCTCGTTGGCCCAGGCCCCCAAAGATGGAAACGGAGCCTCTAAAAGGGGGGACANTCAGGGCAGGCAGCCCAGCGAGGCTCTCTAGGGGTGTGACACTGTTTTCTCAGGACATGGACAACTGCCCAGCCCGAGCAGTGCTCTGCTGCTGACCAGCTCCGAGTCCAGGGTCAGGTCTGGCCAGCAGGAGCAGGATGTGGAGCTCTCTGACAACCAAAGTTCCTACAGCTTCTCAAAACTCTGGATTTTGAATTAATGTTTAAGATTTTCCTGCCCTTCCCTGTCCCAGTCAGGCAGAACCCCGACTCGGCCTGTTCAGCAGCAGGTAATGCACAGCTGAGGGTGATGCTGTGAGTGCCCCAGGAGCTGCCAGGCAAAGGAAAATCCCAGCCCAAACCCCAGCACTTGTTAGGCCTTGGAGCACCCAACACCTCATCACAAACCCTCTGCTGCTCTGGGACTCACGGCCCCGCTGTGTAATATCGATTCTGGATATCAGCAGCTGCCTCTGAGGTGATGGATTGCCTCATTTGTCATGGTGAGACCTTCTGAAATCCACGGAAAACTGCTGCAGATTCCATGAACAGCCAGCCTGCTCTCTGTTGGGCTGGAAAGTTCTTCAAGCATCAGAAGTGAAAAAAATATTTTCTTCTTTTATTCCCATAAAAGTGCATCTTCCTTTGCAACTCCCCCTTTTGCTGTGCAATGAAACTTGAGTGATGAAAACAAAAATCTGTTATTTTTTAATTAGTTTCAATTAAAGGTATCTTTCAGTGAGTCCTAGAGCGAGCAGTGCTCAGAGGTTTTGGGGTTTTGGAATGGATGGTGCAGCTCTGTTCTGGAGCACCAGAGGGGGAACCAGGCAGTGGGGTTGGTTTGAGCAGATGTGGGGTTGTTCATAAAAGACTCTAGGTGTCTCTAATAACACTTTGGGTTTATTAATTCAAATAACACTTTGGGTTTATTATTTCAGCATTGCTGTTTTGATTGTCCTGCTCTGTGTGCTGAGCTGCAGAAGCAGAGGGGGAAGAAGCACTGGAGTGGCTGCTGCAGCTGATTTAAGTGGCAGCGCTGTGCCTGTGCCTCTGCCTCGCTCTATTTACAAACTCCGAACTTGTCCGATCGGTCAGGGGGGAACAATCAGCTTCACGGAATCATTATCTTTCCACCAGATATTCCAGGCGCTGCAAGAGAACATTGGCACTTGCAGGGTATTAACAGGCAAAAATAATTCACGGCTTGGCTGTGATAAACGTTCCCACTTGTGAAATTACCGGGAATCTGCATTCGCTTCCAGCTCGTTCCACCCCGTGGAAATACTCGGGTAATTTGGGTGGTTACTCACAATAACTCATCCAGCTGCTAATGGTGTTTATTGCACCATATGTTGTCACTTAAGACTTGAAATGTAACTTTAACAATTCCACTGAAGGGGAACTAGGTGAACACGGAAATCAGAAGAGCTTGTGGTGCCTTTCTTTTCTTTTCCAATCCTGAGCCTATTTCTTGGAGTCTCCAAAAATGTGAAAGGATTAGGAGAAATCCTGTTAGCTGCTTTTGCACCGAGCTGGGCTGATCTCACATGGGGCCTTTGGTAGGGAAAGGACAGAAAAAGTGATTTTTATTATTTTTTTTAATTTGGAGTTAACAAATAAGGCTCTTTTCTCCATTACCCATAGGCTGGAGTCCTGAGAGAGGAGCCAGCTCAGTTCAGTTTCCAGCTCCATCACAGGTTGGGCTGTAATTCCCTGGGAAACTTCAGTGAGAAGGAAGAAAGCACAGTCTGCCCTGGCTGGGTATTTTTAGAACAGATTCACCCAAATGTTCAGGTTTTTATCAACAGTCTTTGCAGCATGATCATACCCAGGAGTATAATTTCCAGCAAAGATTCCTTGTACAAAAAGCGATAAAAATTCCTTTTTAAAAGGTAATCTCTGTCCCAAAACATTTCTAGCATGTGCAGTTGGAGATTCAAATTGTTTCATCTGGCACGAAACCATTTTGTTCTCCTTTGTAAAGTCATTTAAAAGCTGTGCCTCCGTGTTCACTTCTGATCAGGGGGTTTTTTTTGGTAAAAAATCTGTTCAAATTAAAGTTTTTCCTCACTCCATCTTTCATCGAGCACCTTTTCACCCAGGATGTTTCCTTTTCTCTTTGGGAAAAGTGACTCAATCCCAGGGGGAAGAAAGTGCTAATATTCAGTGGGGGAAGAAAATCATTTGAGAGCGCTGCTGGTACAATGGTGGGAACATTTTGATTAAAAATGCAGGAATATTCCATCATTCTATCTGCAGCCCATATGTACATGAAAAGCCCATCTTCATTCTTATCATTTGGGTGCTCATTCTCAACAGGATGATTGATTGGCGAGATTCCTCCTTCTACACCTTCCATCTATCTTCTGCGCTTTCATAAATGTTGAATTAAGCAGTTTTTATGAAACTTATCACAAAATGGAGTGTTCATCGAAAGTGACTGTGACAAAGTGGGTTCCCTCACTCTTGAACTTCGGCAGCAATATTGCACAATACATTTATTTCTGTCTGCTTAAAAGCACCGTGGGTTTTTTTTTTTTCCTTCTGCGTCTTTCACCCTAAGAAAATTATAGAGAGGGGAAGACTGAAGGGCTTTTGAGAAGAGCAGCAGTGTCTTGGAATGAAAATTTTCGTCTTTCTTCAGGCACTTGGAGAGCCAGACCGTTGCCTTTGTGAAGTTGATTTCTTTCTTTTGTTCTTACAAATGTTTTGCTTTGGTCTGTGGCTGCCTTTTTGTGGAGGCAATACCTTGAAGCCTTTGTCTGTCTTGGATTATTCCGTGTCCTTGGAACTGGTGCAGCCTCTGATTCATGCAGATTAGCTCTGATTAAAAGGAAATCATGTTAAATTAACTCTTGCCTCACAGCTGCCCTGCAGCAACACAAAACAATTGCTGAAAGAAGTTAAATTTTTTTGTTCCCGGCGTTGGATTTGGGGCTTTAGGAAGTGAAGATGCTCTCTGAGGAGATTTGTAGCTGAGCAGATCCACTGGCAGCTCGTTGCAGCTGACAAATTTCCTCTTGGGCGACTCTCACGAGCCTTCCCCAGTTAGAACTGGATAGGGCTCAATTTCCCACTTCCCCTACAACGATGCAAATCCAGTCATGCTCAAAAGCTCCGTGGTTCTGGGCATTTTTCTTTTTCCTCTGGAAGTGCTGGTGCTTCTGCTGCTGTGATGTTCCATTAAGCATCTCCCAAACTGGGTTTAGAGTTTTCTTAGGAGGGGAGGAAAAAACCAAAGAGCTGCAAACGCTTGATTTATGGGAACACATGGCATTTGCAGATGTGTCAGTGTCACTGCCTCGCGCAGTAAGTGAATTAAATGGCTGGAAAAGGACAATCAAGGTGGCTGTCACATGCCAGTGCGTGGAAGGCAGCACAACATCTGCCTTGCCTGCTGTTTCGGGACTCACTGGTGCGTGGCAGCATCGGGAGGAGAATCTCGAGCACTTTTTTTTCCTTGTTGGTGCAGACCGTGCATGGGAAATGTTTTCACTTCTGCTGAGGGAGCCTTTTGTGAGTTCATGGCAGCAGGTTGATATTTTTACCCTGTTCAGCACTAAAGTTACAAAGAGCTCAGAAAAAGGGCGTTTCTCTCATTCTGTGCTCACTTTTTTTAATCTTTCCACCGCTTCCCTGATCCCCTGATTCTCTCCACATCTTGCCCCAGGAGTGCCCCCAGTCATGGCCCGATGAGGATTTTTTTATCCACACAGTGAATTAATTGCAGCTCTAATCACCGGCAGCGGTTGGTGTTTTGCTGCTGTAATTTGGTGTTTTCCCCCAGCACCATTAGGGGAGGATGTGATACAAACTGCTGGTTAAAAGCTCTGTGATTCATGGGGGCAGCAGGAAAACGAGCTGTTGGGAGCAGAACCTCCAGTTAGAGACGTTTATGGGGCTTCCCTCGGGGACCATGATGGGAGAGTAAAACTTTTATACTCTCAGATGCTTGTAAGCAATTCTCCATCTGGGACTTGCGATGGGAATGGCTCCATTATTCATCTGTGGCCCAGAACTCCTCGGGTAATAATCGGCATCATCTCCGAGCCCTGAGTGGCCACGGTCTCGTGTGCTGCTGGGGGGGGCACAGCTGAAATGCTGCTTTGCTGGCCCTGGAAACCACAAACTCTATTTCTTGCGCTACCAGATGCTTCCTGCATCAGCTGGGGCAGTCTCTTGCTGATAAAATCATTTTAGATGCAATTAGCCCTCTGCACACATCAAAAATGTTTAAGTGACTTGTTTGAGAGATGATTTTTGCACCTGCGGTTTGGGATGTGACTCCGGGAACGCGGCTGAGGAGGAGGAAAGGTGTCAAACCTCATCACCCCTGCCCTGGAAGGGTAAATCTGAAATGAAATAATGGGGTAGAAGCAGGAGCACAATTCCCACCTCCTTTTCCATGGTTGGGTATGAACTCAGTGTAGGCACCCGGTGTGTGCATTGTCCAGCCTGCCCTGTGTTCAGAGGGGGTTCAGCACCAGGAGAAGGAGGCTCATGGAGAGTTTTAGGGCCAAATCACCCTTCATGAGAGGGAAAAACTCTCCTTCAATATGTTTTTATCATCTTATGTTGCATAGTTTGGACTGCAGTGCAGTGCAGGGATCAGCGCTGAGCATTTCTGGCTCCTGGAGCACCAGAAATCCTCCTGGTGGTGACTGTGTTGCCTTTTTCCAACCTGGAAATGAAACTCGAGATAGTTTTGGTACAGGAGGGGATATATAAGTGGATTTTTATTTGGAGGCCTCCAGGGGCAGTTATGGAAGAGTGTCCACAAAAGCCCAGCGCCACAGGGATACACATAGTTTTATAGGTTTAGGAAATTAGCATAATTGATAAAAAGCACCAGTTAGGAGCACAAGTGGTGATGCAATCCCCCCCAGGTCACGCCTTTACTCTGGAGACCCCCTCGCCCCGGCTGTTCTTTGTTCATGCAGATGGGGTCTCACAGTCCTTGTTCCCAACCCTGGTTCCCAGGAAGAACCAGGACAGCATCAGGGCCTTGTACCCCCCAGAGCTCTGGGATTTGTTCTGTCTTCTCACCTAAGAAAGGGCATGGAAAGCTCCTAGGAAAACCAGCCATGGACACAACAGGCTACAAACACATGTGCAAAGCATAGAGAGAATATATAAGGGGGAAAAAGGCAAAAACCAAAACGGCACCAACTGCAGCTCTTCACCAGCTCGGCTGAGCCCTGGGGACGAGGTGTCACTGAGGATTCAGCTGCTCTCTGGGACCTGTCACAGGCTGGCTGCTCCCTCATTACCCCAAACTGGATTAATGGATGAGCAGATCCATGAGCAGCAGCTGGAAACAGCAGCAGGGGTCAGTGCCTTGGGCTGGCAGCTCTGATCCCCCCGAGGCTGCAGCCACAGAGCTGGGTGAACCCAAAACGTCCCCAAATCATCATCAGGCCAAGGGGGGCTCAAGGAGCCACCTCCAGCCATGCTGTGGGAGCTGTTGACACAACAACCCGGCCACTGAGAGCCCCAGGGCTCTGAGCAAAAGGAGTTTTGGGGAATTGAGCTGTGCTCAGCTTCTCAGTGCCCCAGGTTCTCCTTTTCTGAGGGCACTGCCAGTGACTGCACACAGTGTCTGGCACAGCAAGTGAACAGGCTCTGAATTATCCATGGGGGACTCAATTTTGCACTCCGAGAACGTGAGTGTTCCCACCTAGAACCAGGCTGGCACTGGCTCTGTCACTCCTGGAGCCTTTCCTGGCTATCAAAAGTCACTGCTGACCGCCACTCCCAGGGTGTCACCCAGGGGCTACTGCAGCTGCTCAAACTGCCCCAAACCCGGCACATCCTGCTCAGCCTCCCAAATTCTGTCAAATTTGGCATCCCAGCCCATGGAAGGGTTGGAATGAGGTGATCTTTAAGGTCCCTTCCATCCCAGGCCGTTCTGGGGTTCAATTCACTGCTCTGCTGGATTGCTCTGGGCACCACTGCGTCCTTGGCTGCACCCAAAAAAGAAAATTAATGAATTTTCAGATGTTGCCTGATGCGTGTTGAGCAGCTGGTTTACTGCACAAACCCTGACTCAACTGAAATTTTCACTTACCTTGTGGCTGAGGATGCGTCTCTGGACCTGTTAGCGCAGGAGCCGAAATTAATTTGCGAGTTTATCTTTTAATGAGTTTAGTGCAGCAACATCAAGTAATTTTTCTCACAATTTAGCTCAACATTGATTCCTCATTTAGTTAAAAATTCAAAAATCTTACAGGCTACACAAGAAATTAGGTTCTTAATGACTGTTTTATTCAATTATTACAGAGATACTCGTCCTATCACGGTTAATGTTCCATTGTGGAATTGGTTTGAGAGGGAGTGTAAAATGTTACTTTTCTCCCCAATAGCCTCATGAGTAATATCCTCACGTGACATTTTAATGCGGTTTTAACCACGGTGGATCTCCTTGGTGTGGTTTTGTTTCAGAATTTTAACCAAGAAATTATTAAAACGCAGTTTAAATTGCATTTTAAAAGCCTTTTTTTCCCCCAACAAAAATAGTTTCTTACCAAGTTTTTAGCACTTTTTTTTCCAAAAATTCATTAAAAAACCTGCAGTGCTGCTTGTCTTAGGATAAAAGCCTCCAAATTCTTTATTTCTCAGGAAGCACTAACAGAAACTTAATGGGTCTTGTAATCCTTTTTGTTGATAGACAAAATCCTTTAACAGCAATTGATTTGTAGAAAACTGCTAGATAAACCTGACAGGAGATACAATCCAGGAAGGAATTTTCCAAGAGGAGGAGGGTTTTTGGGGTGATTTTTGGACACTGTTCATCACGACTGATGGCTGGTGGTCCGTACTTAGAGAGAAAACATCTCGGGATATGAATCAGCTTTATCCAGTCTGTAACCTCATGGGAAATATTTAATATTTTGTCACTTGGCTGTGGGGCTGTTTGGCTCTTTTTGAATGGGAAGAAATGGTAGGGTTTTTGTTCTTTTTTGTTGTATTTTTCTTCGGCATTTTTGGTTGTTGTTTTCCCCCTCCTGCTGAACACCCTGTGCAATCTGATGCTCTTTGGAGCTGTCTCTTTCTATTCTGTGTGTGGAAACCTCCTGGAGAGCTCTGTCCTGTGTTTCATAACCCACCTGACAGCTTTAGCACGGCCAGCCTGCAATTAAAAACCCACGGGGCTGGGGATGGCAAATTGGGGTCAGAGGGGCGACTCAAAATTCCGGCATCTTCCCACCTGAGCGAGGCTGTGCAGCAGCCCTGTGTTTGCTGGGGCAGAAGGGTTTGTGTGGGGGGATCAGAGCCATCAGAGCAGCGTGTGCAGGGGCGGGGATGGGAATGGGGATGGGCATGGGGATGGGGATGGGGATGGAGCAGGGCTCCGCTCGTGGGGAGCAAACCCAGGGAGCTGCAGCCAAAGAGCCAGGGAGGTGCAGGGCTGCTCTGCAAAGCAACCTCTGAGCCACCCCAAGGATTATTTCTGCACCCAACATCTGTAGGTGCTGCTGGGGTGCCTTGGAGAGGCTCCCTAGAGCAGAGGCCAGACAGGATTCAGAGAATAAACTGGGGATTTATTGCAGGGCCTTCAACAGGGACACCTCGGGCACTCAGAGCCTCTCCGGGAGAGGCCACACCCAAGCTGGACCCCGGGGCACCAGTTTGCTCCACTTTGATCAGTTTGGATCCATTCCCAGATCAGGGTTCATTCTCCAGTGACAATTCCAGGGGATGATGGAATTGAGCCCAAGTCTGTCCCCCCTTTTAGAGGCTCCGTTTCCATCTTTGGGGGCCTGGGCCAACGAGGTGTCCTTGAGTGCAGCCTGGAGAGGATTTGTTGTGTCTGAGCAGGATGGGAGAACAGGAGCTCCCAGCGCGTGGGGAGTGTGAGAGTTCCACACTAAAGCAGGGCAGGGGCTGGGAAATAGAAAAGCTGAATCTTAAGGCATCAGATGAGGTCTGATTGTCTCATTCCTCCTCTTTGAATGATCTCCTGTGCCCCTTCGCCTCTTGTCTCCAGTGCTGTTTCTTCAGCTCCTACCTCAGGAGTGAGTTCTGAATCTCTGGTGGGTAAAACATCTTTGCACCAATTTTGTCCTGCAGTTCTGGCCTCTAAGGGTGTCTCTGTTGCTACAGGGAATATCAGTATTTAATTAGGGCAACAGCCAACCTTTGACACTCTTCTCATGTGCAAAGGCTCTGCAGGTTGTCCCTTCCATCCTCAGGTTCTGCCTCCAGTTCCAGCTGTGCTACCCAGGGCTTTGGACAGACAAAGTTAGCAAGATAATCTGGTAGTTAGCACCAATTAAGATGAAAAATAAAGACAAAATGTAAATGCGTGTCCTGATTCCTTTAAAGTAAAATCCTAAGAATGCTCTGGACTGGTCAAATATCATATGGAATGTGTTATTTTGATATATGTGCCTCAATCTGCCCAAATCTGCTGTTTTAGAATTATTATTGCTTCTGAGTTTTCTGAGTTCTTACTGGTTATGAAATAGAACTTGAAAATTGGTGTGTTTTTTTGTTGTGTTTTGTTTTGTTTTTGTGGTGTTTTGTTTTTTGTTTTTTGGGTTTTTTTTGTTTTGTTGTTTTTTTTGGCGGGGGGGAGGGTTTGTTTTGTTTTGTGTGTTGGGGTTTTTTTTTCTGTAGCACATTTTTCTGTCTTCTAAAACTCAGGAAGAATTACCCAGCTGGGGTTGCTAAAGCAACTCAAGTGGCTGATGCGTTGCCTTGAGTGCTGTCCCGGGGTTTTTAAAAGCTGCCACAATTGCAGGTAGCAGTGTTGGCTCATTGTGCTCCGACCCCATGCGAGGAGAGCCAGGCTTTTCAACACACAGCTCGCTGCTGGCCCACGGATTCCATTTATTTTTACTGGGGAGTGTTACCTTGGCCACCAGGGCGGCTTTGACTCGGCCTGCCTGTGTGGGAGTGCAGATAACAAACCTTCCCAGAACAGTTTACATGGTAATTAATATTAAAAACTGCCTGCAATTATCCCATCCCTTTCTCAGAAGAAATTCATACTCATTGTGGAGAAGCATTTAAGAATAGAAAGGTAAAAAAATGTTTGGTTTTTTTTTTTTCTGTACCATTTGCAGGATTTGGTTCACGGACAGGTTTATTTCTCACACCTATTTTTATTTTAGGTGGAAGTTGAATGACTCTGTTCATCTCTTCCTCTGTTATTTCTTTGCCATGGATCCCTTTAAAGGGAATGATAATGCAGGAGTTGGCTGCTGCCTGGAAATACCCAGCAGAAATGCACATACATATTTGATTCTGTATTTCTTTCCATCTTGGCAGGGCAAAATAAAGGTAATAAATGTCAGGTCTGCAACCAAACAGTGCTCTCTGCTTCGAGAATCTCATCTCTGGATGAGAGGTGGTCACAGGGAAAAGGTGGAGAAGTGGTGGGAAAGGCTGTGGAGGAGAAAAACATCTCCAGAATTCAATATTTGACAGTGGAGATGTGGTCATCAGAGAAAGTTATGTTTGTTTTAGTGATGTGATTCTCAGTGGTTTTTTTTTTTCTGATTTCCCAGCTTTTAATAGAGAAACAACCCCTGCATTTCATGAATGCTGGGGGGGTCCTGCTCCTCCGTGCTCCTCGCAGGTTGCTGGGAGCACCCGGCAGAGCTCTGGTGAAGCTCTTTGCTGGGATTTGTGTCGTTTCTCTGCTTCCCCGAGTACATCAGCTTAGTGGGAGTTTGCTCTTTTATACCCAGGGCTCTCAGGCTGGCAGAAGAGTTTAAATATGAGGCCTGAAATTAATCTGAGTGCTCTGCTCTGTATCCTGAGAAGAGTAATAAGATGCTTATAGATCTGCCAGCACCAAACATGGTACACAAGAATACAATAATCAATATGTGCTCTAGGAATACCAACTCTTTAATTTACTGCTTATTACACTGAATTGGATTACAGTCTGCTTTGTCTTTTCCTTTGCTTTCATGCAATAACCTTTAAACCCTGGCTTATTTGTTCCAAATAAACCCAAATCTCCTTTTTTTCCCCCTCCTCAGTAACCAGCTTTATTTAACAGACACTTCCTATTTCTGGTCTCTTTGCTGGCATTTATCTGCTTGCAAATGGATTTATCGTGGAGTAATCCCAGTTTTGAACAGAATGTCTTTTGCTATCTCCAAACCCCAGGCTCTCCTCTGTTTGCTCTGCTCCCAATTAAGTCTAGTGAGCCAAGGAGAGCCTTTTCCAGGCATCATCCGAGGAGGTTGTGGGGAAGGGAATCCTGACGGCTCCTCTGGAGCTGGAGCAGGTGCTGCACGGGGGCTCACTCCCACACAGGGACGGGGAGAGGCGGGGAGGGTGGATAATTCTGGCAGAAATTCCTTTTCTCTTGCTGCCTCTTTTCCAAGGAGCTGTTCCATGCCCTGCATGTCGGGAATGCTGCAGTGGAAGATCTCTGAAAATCAGGGGGAAATTCAATACTCAGCTGAGGCAAACCCAGGGTCATCATCACGACTGTGGCAGCACAAAAAATGGTGTTTATTTCCTGTGCTCCCGTTCAGAAAGGGGAAAATGTTTAAAATACAGTGATAAAGCACCAATAAAATGGTTTTTAAGGTGTCTGATATGAGGTTGTGTGGTGAGTATGGTCTGGCAAAGGAGAGGGGTGGGGATGGCTGGAGTGGGAGTGTCAGGAGTGCCCTTTCCAGCAGTGACATCGTGTTAGTTTGGCTTCCTCTGAGAAAATTGTTATGAAGAATTTGCATTCTTGTCAATGACTCTGCTCCACGACGTGTCTGCAAACCCTACCTTGTCTTTCTGTGCCAGAAAATGTTTCAGGTCGCTGTGATTGGGTCAGGATTTGGACCCGGCCCCTATCCTGGTGGGATGAAATCCTGCTGACCTCACTGCATGGTGCACTGAGGGAATATAAAACTGGAGGGACTTTAATTCTGCCTTTCACATTTAACTGTGACCCTCTTCAGCCTCAGGATCCATCACTGTTCCCAGGGATAAAGGTGTCCCACCTCCATAACATCACTCCCCATGCAGGAGTTGTTGATATTTACTCTATAAAATTGCTAAAACACCTGAGTTATTGTAAACAGGAGGAAGCAGATGAGAAAGCTGCCAGCCATTTATTCAGACACTGGTCAAAGGAACTGCACCTTTATCCCAGGAGAATTACAAACCTAATCCCAGCCTGAGAGCTCTGACACTGCCGATCTTTCTGCTGGAAGGTTTGGAGAAGATAAACAGAAGATAAACTCAACTGTAATGTTAAAATTTAACAAAAAACCCAAACAAACAACACCCTCAGGGTAATCTCTACTTATTTTTTGTTTTTAGCAAACCTGGACTGATATTATCTTTCTCTTAGGCATGGAGGATGAACTCCGTATGTCTGCCTTAATTTGGGCAGTGGTTTTGGGATGCGGGTATTCCGTGCTGGGGTGTGTGAGGATGTGACTGAGCTCGGTATGTCTGCCTTAGTTTGGACAGAGTTTTTGGGATGCGGGTATTCCGTGTGAGGATGTGACTGAGCTCGGTATGTCTGCCTTAGTTTGGACAGAGTTTTTGGGATGCGGGTATTCCGTGTGAGGATGTGACTGAGCTCTCTTTGGGAGCTGGAGAGAATTCCTGGCAAACACCTCAGCTTGCAGCAAACTCACTGAGCTCTGCTGCCTGGCTGGATTTAGCATTCAGAGAGGTAACAAGCACTAAAGACTTTGAAAAGTGCAAGAAAAATTGCTTGGCCTTCCTTTTTCACCCTGTCTTGGCGGGGATGGTGAGAGGACTTTCACCAAATGAGAGACACTGCAGAGAAATTGGAAGCCAATGAAAGAACCCCACACTAATCTAGGGCCAGCAGCTGCAAGATCTGAGCAGCTTTAAGGGAAAGATAAACCAATGTGCAGTAAATACCTGAATTCAGTCTGTTCATTGGGAATGAGGGCAGGTAAACCCCAGGTGATGTCTGGCTCTGCCCTGGAGTGGTAGGATATCTACTGAGGGTGCTGGTGCCTGAGCATGCACATTTCCCAACACCCTCATTTTCCATGGGTGGGAAGCCCTTGCCATGTGAGGGGCTGCAGGGAAGGCCCGGCCAGGACGTGTTTGGGCTCCTGCAGGGCGCTGATCACCACATCTGGAGTTGTTCTGCCTCGTGCAGATGTTGGGTCGGGGTCGCAGCTCTGAGGCAGCGCAGTCCCTGCAGATGGCTCAGGGTGGGTTTGGAGCAGGTGTGGGGGAGGATGGCTGGGGAGGGTTCCTTTTTAGTGGGGTTTGGGGGCTGCCCAAAACCTCAGTGGGATGTGGTGCTGTCCATCCGGGGGCTCTCTGGCTCTGGGATTGTGCCCAGTGCCAGCCATTCCAGGGAGCAGCTGATGGCCCCGGTGTTGGTCCCACTGTGCTGGGCACCTCTGCAGGGAACCCTCAGTGCCACTCCACCCCTGCTGCTCCTTGCCCGGGCTGGGCTGTGCACCTGCACTCTCCCAGATCTTTCCAAGCTTTCCAACAGCCTCAGTCAAAAATCCTGAACCAATCCCAGACCAATAAGATCCCACAATGAGCTCTAAGCTCTGATGACTTGGATGACATCGTGCTCCTAAAGCCGGAGGAGGGATGGGAAGGAGAGGATGCTCCTGGCATCTCCTCACAGAGACCACCCCTGCAACCAGCAGCACTTAAAGAGTTCTGAAAATCTCCCTGCTCGGAAGTGCAGGAGGAGGAGTTGGATGAGGGAACTGCAGGATCTGCCAGAGCAGTGGCAGGTGGGGCAATAAAGCAGAGGGGATGAGGTCAGAGTGCTGGTCCAGGGCCTGGAGAATCACCTGAGGAGGAGAGGAATGAATGTTTTATCCCTGTTCCTCACCATTATGGCAGCAGGAAAAGGCAGAGAAAGGCGTGGGGAGCAGGAGGCAGGGACACAGGATGTTCCTTTAGCAGAGTTGCGGTTTTGCTGGGGTGGATGTGCGTGGTGGCTCTCCCGGAGAACAGCACTTGGCTGGGGCTGTGCTCTGCAGATGGAGCTGTGCTGGCACCTAAACCCTCCATAGCTGGAGCACAGGTGTTTGATTTTGTTTTTGTTAACGAGCCAGTGGCAGGCAGATTTGGGGAAAACAGGACACAGTTACCGAGCAGAGACAGAGTTCCTCTGGCTGCTCGGAGCCCAGCTCCTCCATATGTTCAGGGGAGCCCAAGGCGCGTCTCCCGCCAGCCCCAGCCCCACACTGCTGAGAGAGGAGGATGGAGCTGCACCTCCCGTGTTCCTCAGCCCCTCCTCACTTCACGGCCCTGTTTGGCTTTGCTGAGCTAAGCCCGTGACTCTGACAAGTCCCCCTGATTGTTTGTCTTGTCACAGACTCCTGTGGCTTTTGTTGTGGCTTGTATCCCTTCCAGAAAACGCTTTTCGCAGCAGATGTTGGCTAACGCAGGAAGTGGTAGAGAAATACTTGTGAAAAGTGGGTTTCAATATGTTTTTTTTTTTTAATATATGTGCACCAGGTGCAGTTATTCAATATGAGGATTAAGTAGAGAAGTTGCTAGAATTGGGAAAGTGTTCAGGTCTAGTTAAAATTGACTGAATTTTCTCTAAGAAAAAGAGGGAATCAACAGAGTCTGCCCACAAACATAACACAGGAAATGCAAGGAATGTCCTGATGGGCAAGTGAGGAAACTTGTAGGTGCTCCAGTAGGTGAAAAAATTATATAAACTAGGAAATCTTTGCTGAAACTATTAATGAAACTTCAGTGGGGGAACACTAAACAGGAAATGCAAGGAGTGTCCTGATGGGCAGATGAGGAAACTTGTAGGTGCTCCACTGGGTGAAAAAATATATAAACGAGGAAATCTTCGCTGAAACTATTCACGAAACTTTAGTGGGGAATATTGGTAAAAACTCTTATGCCTTTCAAGGTCAGTTTGTGAAAAGAATGGGAAAACCAAATAGAAAACATAACATGAAATGAGTAGTAGGTAAAATGTCCTCTCCCATTCCTATTGATGCTTGCAGGTAGACTGGGTTAAAATAATTGTTGGTAACACAGTGACACTGAGTTTTTCCAGACACAATCCAGATCATTCTCAGCTGCGTGTTCTCCCTACAGGAACTGTTTTGTCACAGCATCTGATTTAGTGCTGGAGAGAAGGCAGCCAGTTGGCCTTGTTACTCACCCTGCTCTTCTCAGGCTCTCTTTTCTTTTTTAAAAAAGCCCTTTTCCCCCTCCCCATCTCTTTTTTCTTTTTAAATTCCAGTTCTTTGCCCTCAGTAGGCAGGGCTCTCTCTCGGTCAGTTTGTCACAAGTGGAAATGCAGCAGTGGCAATGCCTTTATCTGCAGTGTCACAGGAACAGTTTCAGCGTTGATGGGAGTCACTCCTCGCTTTTCTCGTTCCCTTCCCTCGCTGGCTGATTTAGGATGCAGCCGGTGCCTCTCCCCAGGCTGCTGATTCACTGCTAAAGTGCACGCTAAACCCCACACAGGCAGCTTGAGTCACAAGGGAATAAATTGTCAGAAAACACTGCTTTGGTTCTTCCCTTTGCTGGTGTAAACAGGGTGAAGAAATAAATCTGGGCACTTTGAAGTCGCACAGTGCTCCAGGGAGAACGGAGAGGGCATGCAGGAACAAGTCCGGGCAAACCCTTTTAAGAATAACCAAAAAAATCCTGCTCTAAGGAATTCAGAATTCAACACTTCTTCAACTCTAAGGCTTTTAACGTGCTACCATCATTTTATCTTGGATCATCGCAGTTTATTGTGAAAATATTGTAGCATGGCAGTTGAGGGATGTGTGGTCTGTGTTAATCATATTTATGATTATGTTGTGAACTAACACCGGCGATTTTTATGGGACAAAGTGGCATTTATGAATAATTCATCGATGATATGGTAACGTGAACTGTAGCAATTCCTTCCCAAGAGTTATTTGGAAGAGCTATTGGCAGTAAGGCAAACAGACACTTGAAATCTTCCTGAAAACTCTGGAAATGTTGGGATGGGAGGCGCAGCTGTGCTGGGCTGACCTGGAGCTGGGGGAGCTGCCTGCAACAGGTGGAATAGGGAAAGGGCTTTCCCAGGCCCTGTGCCGCTCAGGATTGGGGGAAAAAAGGAGTCTATCTTCTATTTTTTTTCTATAAATGCAATTCCAGGTTATTTTCAGTGAGCCTGCTGGCAGGAGCTCGCTTTGCTCCTTCTCTGCACGGTCTGGGCACAAATCTGCTCTGTGGCAGGACAAGCTGCCAGGGCAGGGAAGCGCTGCTGGGATTCCCATTTTCCCCATTTCCCTGGTGGGAGCAGAGCCATCCACAGCCCAGTAAATCAGCCCTGGAGGGCAGAGCAGGGGCTGTCACCCCCCATTTCCCGTCACAGCTCTGGCGAAGTCACCTTTGCCACGCTCCCCATGCCCACCACGCTCCAAACCCTGTCCCGGTGTTTTTCCTTCTGCTCGACAGTTGTTTCCTTTATTGTGTGGCTGCTCACGAGGGAGCTGTTTCACAGGGATTCCAAATGTCTTCCTTGTAAAATCTGCAGCTTCTCCTCCGTGCCTTTTATCCCTCCCGCGCCGTCCCGTTTTCCCTAAACTAAGCACTTTGCTTCAAAAGGGTGTCCTTGTAAATCTTTGTCCTTTTAAATTCAAAGGTCAATGATACTTTCTATATGCAAATTCAGTTGTTAAATGTATTGCACATTACTACTGCTGGCAGATGGGGAAAAACTGCAAATTTATCATGGTGATGGCTTCAGGAACAAAGTAAGTAATTATAGGCACAGTATGACAAGCAACAACAGTGTCTTTTATTCTCCAGTGTTCTCAGTGGCCTCTCAAATGAAAGACGAGAATTGGAAGGTTACCTCAGCTGTGTGTCTGCATCTAGGGCTGTATTACCAGAAACTGCAGTGTGCTGCCTTTGTTATTACCCATTAGAATGCAATTTAACTTCTGGCCCTTAATAAAACCCTTCCCATAGATGCATTAATAAACAGAAGTTTATTTGGTGTTAAACTTCACTTTTGTTTCTTGTGCAGCATAAGGAATTTTAGGTAGGTGGAAGGAGAATATTCTGCTGAGATATTTTTTTCTAGTTATATTTTATATTTGAATAATGCAAGTTAACACCCAAAAATACGAGGTGTTTATAGAGCAGCTGCTTTGTTTTTGTGATGGTGGCCCTGAGTTCTGTGTGCTCTCAGCTCAGGTGTGACCAGGAGTGCAGCACCCAAAATCCAAACATTCAGGTGGCTGTAGGGGAGGAGAAAGGGATGCTTGGGATCCTCTTGGTCCAGGAGAGCTGCTCCCTGTTTCTGGGGGGACTTTATTATTCCCCATTAGAATGCAATTTAACTTCTGGCCCCTTAATAAAACCCTTCCCATAGATGCATTAATAAACAGAAGTTTATTTGCTGTAAAACTTTGTTTCTTGTGCAGCATAAGGAATTCTAGGCAGATGGATGGAGAATACTCTCCTGAGATATTTTTTTCTGGTTATATCTTATATTTGGATAATCCAGGCTAATACCTAAAAACACAAGTAAGTGTTTTATAGAGCAGCTTCTTTGTTTTTGGTCCTGAGTTCTGTGTGCTCTCAGCTCAGGTGTGACCAGGTGCGCCCAAAATCCAAACATGCAGGTGGCTGTAGGGGAGGAGAAATGGGTGCTTGGGATCCTCTTGGTGCGGGGGAGATTTTGGAAGAGCTGCTCCCCATTTTTGGGGGGACTTTATTATTCCCCATTAGAATGCTTCTGGCCCTTAATAAAACCCTTCCCATAGATGCATTAATAAACAGACATTTACTTGGTGTTAAACTTCGCTTTTGTTTCTTGTGCAGCATAAGGAATTTTAGGTAGATGGGTGGAGAATATTCTGCTGAGATTTTTTTTCTAGTTATATTTGGATAATCCAGGCTAACACTCAAAAATATGAGATGTTTTATAGAGCAGCTGCTTTGTTTTTGTGCTGGTGATGGTGGCCACGAGTTCTGTGTGCTCTCAGCTCAGGTGTGACCAGATGCGCCCAAAATCCAAACATGCAGGTGGCTGTAGGGGAGGAGAAATGGGTGCTTGGGATCCTCTTGGTGCGGGGGAGATTTTGGCAGAGCTGCTCCCCATTTCTGGGGCACACGGAGGGACAGCAGAGCCAAACTGCTCCTTGGGAAGGTTGTGGTTCATGTCCCCAGCTCCCCCAGCCTCCCTGCTGCTGGGCTGGCTTGGTGGCCTCGCTTGGAGGCGGCAGCAGCCGCTGCCTGGGGGCAGATCGTGTTCCCGTGGCTCCCATCTGCACCCTCTCAGGCTGCATTTGAGCTCTGTCTGTCCTGATCAGCTCAGCCATATTTCCTCACCAGCTTGCTGTCAGTTGCTATCTATCGATCCTGGGTGAAGGCAGTGATCTGCACTCCAAATGACTGATTAAATATGCCAGAAATCTGCAAGAGAATCAGTGCTTCGAGTAACAGAATTCCTTTTTCATGTAACGGAAAGAAATCTCGTTAAAAAATCATGTTCTATCCACAAGTGATTAAAACCTGGTTTGAAGTTATTTTACCAGTGACAGAGCTGCATCAACTATTGCACAGTGATGTTTGCAGAGCTGCACAGGAATTCAGAGGCCAAAATCCAGTGGGTAACACTCATAAACAGTAAAAAGGAAAAGATGTGGTCAGGCCAACACCTTGTGCACCTCAGATGTTGCTTCTTTAATGTTTTGGGGAAACCAAATTAATTCCCTTGGCACCGATGCGTTTGGAGAAGACCCAGTTTGTGATTTCTTGGGTGTAGATGAACAGCCCAATCTAAACGGGATTTTTTTTCGGCCATGAGCACCTGTGGGTGCTGTTACCTCGTGCTGCCAAGTGCAGAGCTCACAGAAATCTCAGTGCTGTGCCTGGCCTGGCACAGGGAGTTCAGGAGTTTTGCTTCCTCCCCTGAAGGAGGCTCTGGTAAAAGATTAACCCTGCACCAGGTAAATTATCCCTGGGAAGAGAAATACCTCATCCCTCCCCAGGCAGGGAAGGATTTCCAGGGGAATAAACTGATATTTGATGGCTGCAAGTTGCCAAACTCCACTGCAGGGGCCAGAGGCTCCTTCAGTGCTGCTCCAGGGCTGATTTATTGCTGAGCTGGGGGACGTGGTCTGTGCCTTGTGTCTGCAGTGAATTTTCTTTAAAAAACTCAAAATTCTGCTCTCATCCCGTGGAGTTAACTTGGGTTCTCCTCCTCCTTTTCCTCCTCCTGACCTGTGGCAGCAGCGTAATGTCTGTCCTGACTGAAACAAAAGCCAATTCCTGCACTAAAACTGATGCTTTTACAGTGACTCCCTGTCCCTTCCATTTGCATATCCAGATATAAAATAATAAAATGATCCCAAAACTCTTTGAATATTGCTGTAGATCAGCAGAAACATTGAGGTAAACAAACTGTGTGTTTATAAAGAATAACTGAATAACCTTTCTACAACTTTGTTGATAAGAAAACGGTTAAAAATTGGAATTTGCTGGTTTAGTATTTGATAGTGCAGGCCTAGAAGAACTTTATATAGAAAAAGTTAATTAAAGTTTCGTTACAGGAATGTAACAATAACTGCAGCAGAGTTTTAGTCAAAATCAGTTGGCTTCAGTTTGCAGGGGGTGTTGTGGGCTCTGCAGAGAGCCCTCAGCAAATACATCCAGAAATACATCTAGATAATGCAGGTAAATTAAATCTAACGACTATAATAAATTTACAGGAAATAATATAAATTATGCAAAATATGTATTTGTGAGTTTGTGGCAAGCACAGATTTACGAGATAAATAATTAAAGCTGTTATGAATGATATTTATCTTTTTTTTTTTTAATATTCAAGAAAATCCCTGAAATTCTAATGAAGTTTTGGCTGTTCCATTCCCTTCATAACATTGTGGTGATTTTACCCATTTTAAAAGGCTGTAGAATCAGGACCAAAATATTTCTGCTGCGACAGCAACTGTTGAGATCCGTGATCTTTTTGCTCTCCTGTTTTGGCTTGGGACATTTCTGTCCTTTCGGTGACATTTCAGGGCCCATTTCAGTGGAATTCCCAGTGATCGATGCGTTTTTGTTACAAAATGCCAGGGCTTCAGTGGGGGTTTGTTGAGCACAGATCACAGGATGAGGCTACCTGAATCCAAACAGCATTCCCAGCAATATTTAGGAAACAACGGAGGCTCCTGGGGTGTAGCCCAGCCCCGTGTGAGGATCTCAGCACTGCCCCTGGGCTAAATGAAAATGTTGTTCCATGGAAAATGCCCTGTGAACTCGGGGTTATGGAGTCACAGGGTTAAGGCTGGAAAAGATCTCCAGGATAACGTTGAGTTCACCTGCTCACCATTAAACCACGTCCCCAAGTGCCACATCCACACATTTTTTGGACACTTCCAGGAATTGTGGCTCCATAACTGCCCAGGGTAGCTAGCTGTTCCACTGCTTGATCATGCTGTCAGTGAAGGAATTTTCCCTGATATGATGCCTTAGGATTTCGCTTTTTATTTTCAGCTCCTGCTTTAGTGTGGAACTCTCGCACTCCCCACGGGCTGGGAGCTCCTGTTCTCCCATCCTGCTCAGACACAACAAATCCTCTCCAGGCTGCACTCAAGGACACCTCATTGGCCCAGGCCCCCAAAGATGGAAACGGAGCCTCTAAAAGGGGGGACAGACTTGGGCTCAATTCCATCATCCCCTGCAATTGTCACTGCAGAATGAACCCTGATCTGGGAATGGATCCAAACTGATCCAAGTGCAGCAAACTGGTGCCCCGGGGTCCATCTTGGCTGTGGCCTCTCCCGGAGAGGCTCTGAGTGCCTGAGGTGTCCCTATTGAAGGCCCTGCAATAAATCCCCATTTTATTCTCTTCATCCTGTCTGGCCTCTGCTCTAGGGAGCCTCTCCAAGGCATCAATACCCAACCCAAGCCTCCCTGGCACAACCTGAGGCCACTTTCTCTCATCCTGTCTGTTGTTAATTGGGAGAAGACCCCAGCTCCCAGAATTTGGAGTCTGGACTGGTCTGAGGGTTTGGAGCTTGCAGAGCTGGGAACAGGCGCTCGCTTCCCATTTGGGATTCCTCTGGCAGGTGAAATAACCATGGAAGGAAGTGTCACATTTTCAGAAGTAACATTCAGATGTGGCACCGCAACGGTGGCTTTGATTTAAATCACAAAGATTCTGAAATGAAAACAGAGCTTTGAAGTTTCAGGGAAATGTTAAAATTTGCTCTCCCGTTTCTCCGCCACCGTGGCTCTGTCTGGACGTCCAGACTTCAAAGCTGTTGTTGACACACACCAATCTCCTTTCAAGTGGCTGAGCAGCGCCGGGGCTGTGCTTTATGCTAAGCAGATTGGAATATGGCTTTTAAAAAATGACCACGCTCGAAAGGCTCTTTCCCCCCTTCAAACCCGTTCGGAACAAAGTGAGGGCTGTTCCGTCTCATCGAGACAGATGATTGACATTATACAGTGCATGAAATTCTCCTTTTTGGAATCATGACATTTGATAATAAAAGCAGAGATAATGCTGGGAGCTGGTAATTACCCCATATCCTCCCCCAGCAAAGAAAGCTCCGTCGGGGGAAGAAATGAAACAATATGTCTTTACAGAGAATGCAATTAAGTACAGCCAGATTAGAGGAAGCACTGAGGGTAAGCGACATGCCTTATTATCTCCAATGTGTAAATTTAATTTTCTTTTTTTCCTCATCATTCTTCTTTCCCCAGCATTTTTTTTTTTTTGTCCTCACTCCGTGGAGATCAACTCGCGACAGCTTCATTTTCCTATTGATCTATTTAATATTTTTCCGCTGTGCATAATAAAACACTAAACAAAATTTGCTATCAATGCGCGAGCAGCCTTTCTGTCGCGGGAAAGAGAGAGATAATATTGTTGCAGAAATGTTCTCCCCAGGGTGGATGATGACATTAACATTTTTGTTCGGGGAAGGAGTGGCTCGAAATTAAATCTTGAAATTACCAGTATTTATCAGAGCCGCTCACAGAAGTGGAGGGGAAAGGTGAAATGGCTGAGTAAATATCAGCGTCTGTGCATCTCTAAAGGAGATGCTAAAAAGGCTTTAAAATAAGGACAGGAAGGCTCCCCTCAGGAATATTTATCAGAGGTGCTTCATCTTGGTGACAAATCTAAGACAAGACAAGCACGGCAACATCTGGTGATGTGAAGGGTTTGTTAATAGCGGGTTTGGTTTTCCAAAAGTGAGATTTTGTCCCCAGGACAAAGAATTCCTGTTCTTGTAAAGGCAGGGATGTGTCGCAGATCGGTTCTGCACAACTGGGCAAGGAAAGGAGTGGCACCATCTGCTGAATAAACCACTTGGAGGCTCAAACTCTGAATGCCTTGTCCTTGGTAAAAAGGAATTGGTACCTAAAGAGTTTCAGGAAAAGGGTGCAGATGGGGTTTGTGGAAATGGGATGTCCAGGGAATTATGGTCATTGTGCTCACGCCTCATTCAGGTGCAGGAAGGTTGGAAGGTTCCATCCCATTTTATTCAAAGATCCACGTGTGTGTTACTGTTTTTGGTACTGCCACAAACAGGAATCTGTATTTACAGCAGTTGTGTTCCATCAAAGTGAGATTTAAATGATGGGAGAGCACTGGAAGGGTTGTAGCTCTGACTGGAAGGGTTGTAGCTCTCACTGGAAGGGTTGTAGCTCTCACTGGAAGGGTTGTAGCTCTGACTGGAGGGGTTGTAGCTCTGACTGGAGGGGTTGTAGCTCTGACTGGAAGGGTTGTAGCTCTGACTGGAGGGGTTGTAGCTCTGACTGGAAGGGTTGTAGCTCTGACTGGAGGGGTTGTAGCTCTGACTGGAAGGGTTGTAGCTCTGACTGGAGGGGTTGTAGCTCTGACTGGAAGGGTTGTAGCTCTGACTGGA
>VYZT01045307.1:0-28571 GCA_013400735.1 Pomatostomus ruficeps
GCTGAATCTTAAGGCATCACTGAGACGCTGCACGTTTTGCCTTTTGCAGATAACACTCTGAGCATCCTGGCCAAGCACAGCGGCTTCAGCCGCCAGAAGCAGGAGGTCTACCTGCTGCCCATCGTCATCAGCGACAGCGGCACACCACCCATGAGCAGCACCAGCACGCTGACCATCCGCGTCTGCGGCTGCAGCAGCGACGGCACCGTGCAGTCCTGCAACGCCGAGGCCTACGTGCTGCCCATCGGGCTCAGCATGGGCGCCCTCATCGCCATCCTGGCCTGCATCATCCTGCTGCTCGGTGGGTGCTCCTGGCATGGTGGTCACAGCTCCCCTCCTGCCTGGAGGCTCTCAGGGGTGAGGGTTGCCAGGAGGATCCAGTCCAACCCAGTGTGCAGCAGTGCTGGCAGGACTGAATCCCTCCTGTCCTAAACGCTGGGCAGAAGCAGAGAAAGCAAAGTACACAATAATCGGGTGTGAAATGGGAAATGAAGATCAGATTGGGGTGTTGAGCAGCAGGATGAACACAATGTGGACTACACCTGATGGAAAATGGATCTGTTATGTCTTCCAAGACTTGTATGGATCACAGAACCATACAGTGTCCTGAGCTGGAAGGGATCCCCAAGGATCAGGGATCCCCAAGGATCATGGTTCCATCCCCTGTCCCTGCCCAGCCCCAGCAGTGCTACCCTGGGCATCCCTGGCAGCGCTGTCCAAGCGCTCCTGGAGCTCTGGCAGCCTCGGGGCCGTGCCCATTCCCTGGGCAGCCTGGGCAGTGCCAGCACCCTCTGGGGGAAGCAGAACCTTTCCCTGATATCCAACCTGACCCTGCCCTGCACCCTCAGCCACTCCTCGGGTGGCCCCAGCCCCAGCTCCTTCCTTTGGGTGCTTTCTTACAGCTTCAGATCTTTCCAGGACATACATTTATATTTGTATATTTCTATCATGAGCTGATTCTGGATTGTAATGGCACAGGAGACACTAAAGCTTTACAAGACAAGCAGTGTGGTATATTTAATTAAACATACAACATTTGTATACAACATCAAGCGAGCGAGGGAGAGAACAGTGAAAGGAGAGTCCTATTTCTGCACTTCGCAGCTTCACTTTGTAACTGAGATTTGCATCAGTAACTGAGATTTTGGCATCAAGCTGCAAAAACAAGTGTAACCCATTTAGAGTTTCTTACGCATCTGTCCACAACTCTGAAATTGAGCTAAGCTCTTTCTTTCGCCCTTATTGTCTCACTCTCTTTTTAGTTGTATGAGTCTCTTGCAACAGGTGGAAAACCACTGATTTCCTTCTCCCATTAGGGCTATGTTTTGCTAAAACACCCTCTCATTTTTGAAAGCACCTTCCATAATGCAGATAGTTATAGACTACGTGCAAATTGATAGCCAGACTTCACTTCCAAAGGGAAAAGTTGAGGCTCAAAATTAGAAGTGTGGGAAATCTTACTACTTCTATAAAATTGAGCTTCAGATGTAAATATGAGCTGATGATCAAAGACGAGGGGACTCATCAGAGCTTCTGATCAAATTTCCAAAACCTGAAGGGGGTTGAAGTCATGGGTCTTTCAGCTTTTCACCCTTGTTATCCCAATTCCACAGAAAGCAACCCCTCACCTTCCCCAGCTGCATTCCCCCTGTGGCGTCTGGATTGGAAATGTTTTGCCTAACCAGCCTGTGGTGCTCTCTTTGCAGTCATTGTGGTGCTGTTTGTGACACTGAGAAGACACAAGAACGAGCCTCTGATCATCAAAGATGATGAAGATGTGAGGGAAAACATCATTCGCTACGACGACGAGGGCGGTGGAGAGGAGGACACGGAAGCGTTTGACATCGCGACTTTGCAAAACCCCGATGGAATTAATGGATTTCTGCCTCGTAAGGATATTAAACCTGATCTGCAGTTCATGCCCCGGCAGGGCCTTGCACCCGTCCCTAACGGTGTCGATGTCGATGAATTCATTAACGTCAGGCTCCACGAAGCTGACAATGATCCCACAGCTCCGCCATATGACTCCATCCAGATTTATGGCTATGAGGGAAAGGGGTCAGCGGCTGGTTCCCTGAGCTCCTTGGAGTCCTCCACATCAGACTCAGACCAGAATTTTGACTACCTCAGTGAATGGGGTCCTCGCTTTAAAAGACTCGGAGAACTTTACTCAGTCGGAGAAAGTGACAAAGAAACTTGACAGTGGATTACAAACTTCTTCCCTGTTGACTTAACGATCATGTAATATTCTAGGGCCACTGCTGTTAGTTAAAACTAATGTGGCTTTTTGTTTTAGAGGCAAGTTTAGCGCCAGTCATCTATAAAATCAACTACATTGTAATGTTGAACCAAAAAAAAAAGTATATGTTAGGAGGTTAAGTCTTGTGGAGTGTGAAGTAAAGTATGTGGAGTGTCTAGAAGTCTTTGGATATTTGATATTCACTTGACCACTCTGAAGATGGAGATTTGGATCTTTGATTATCTTCAGTGCGTTGAAAAGAACAAAACAAGAAATTGGTGCTCTCTTAGGACACGGACTCGCAGGGATTCGCTGTTGAACAGTAGCTCCTGCCAGTGTGTGTAAAGCTCAAGGTTTGTTTCTGCATTGCCAACAAAGATCCCGCCACAGAAACGTTCAAAGCAATATCTTGGTCTTCTTAGCAGTGCTGGGCAGAGATAGCACTGCCGGTCCCTACTGGCTCCTCCTGTGCAGTGACCATCCGTGTACATACAGTAATTGTTGGCCACGTAACCACAGACTGAACATCATCTATAAATATTGTGTCAAGCCTTAAAATATTCACATGTTCTTAATCCATTCCAGTGATGGGTAATAAATGCTACTAACGCGTAGAGGTTCCGAGGCAGGGCTGCAAAACCTTGCCTCGCCAAGGGATCTTTTTTCCTAGAAGAAGGATCAATCCTGTGCTTCGTCTTCTGAAAGAAAAAAACTGTGAAATTGGACGGACTTACATAAATGAAAGAATTGCTGATTTTATTGCTAAAGATCGAATTTATTTGTTTAATCTTTGAAATAAATATTTTATTGATGTCCATTACTGCTTTTATTTATTAAGACTGATAATCTATAGAGTAAGATTATGAAGAAAACTAAATTATATCAGTTAGATTTTTTTTTCTATATATAATGAATGTTTCATACATGTACATTTTGAAAAGAAAAATGACAAATTGTTGCAGGTTAAAGCAGTTCCCTGTCCATTTGCCGTAGCTGAATTTTAAGAGAATGCTGGCAGGAATTAAACTTTCCCAGAGAAAACTTTTGACAGTTTTATATCTTCTTCATAAACCTAGTACCTGGTGTTTTTAATACAAGCACAAACAGCTGGAAGTAAACTGGTTCATGTGAATATTTAAACTCTAGACTTTTAGAAATCCACACATAACACAGTACAGTAAAAAACCATGCTTATAGTTCTCCACTGTATTAGAGCAGGAACCAGTGTGTACATACTTTTACTGCTTCTGTTCTTAGCATTTTTTTCTATAATATTCATAGTGATGCACCAGGGCTCTTGCACACAGAGAAGGAACACTAGAAGCTGCAAGCATACTCAATTTGTAATGCAAACTTGCCATTTAGAAGTAGCAATTGTATAAGAAAACGACGTATTACATGCAAATCATTTTAATTTTCTACTTTGTTTTGGAGCTATATTCTCGTTTGTTTATTTACTCCATGTATTGTATTCAGAGAAACTCCTGTATTGTTTCCTACTTTGTGAAATATATTTTTATAAATACTTCTCTTGTTATTGCTTTTCTTTCAGGTTTACCTGGGCGCTGCAGAAATGAATCTGCCGGGATAACTTCACAGTTTTTTGGGGGATGCAGTTTCTTCAAAATCATTTCTTTATTAGTTGAATACAGACAAAATAAAAGGAGAAAACAAGGAGAATATTTGAAACCGTTTTTGACAGTGATTGGGGCACAGGAGTTATGAGTGTCTGATTCACTGCACCACGCTGAAAAATACCCTCACATGATTTTTGTTAAAGCTTTGCCAGTTAAAACCCACTGACTTTTAGCTCCTCAAGAACACTTGTTCTGCAAACAAAGAATTCCTAACACATCACCGCCAAATTTTCCTGCATTTCAAATGGAAACAGTGACTTTGCTTGAGCTGCAGCACGACTTGGTTTAATGACTGTAGTCTGTGGGCAGCTAATACATTAATGCCACTTTGATATGTGTCACAAAGATTTTATTGAAATTAATTAAGTACCCAATACATTTCAGTTACACTGCATTAAAAAAAAAAATGCTTCTGAATAACTGCATCTAAACATTTTGGCCAAACACTGAACTAAGCAGTGAAGTCCTCCAAGGTAGGAAAGAAGCAGTCCTGGAGATTTCAGTGGAATTAAAGACATTTCTGTAACTCACTGCGAGAAAAGCCAAACACACTCGTGCTCATCCCTTGCTCGGAGTGCCAGGGTGTTCCAGCACTGGGGAAATGGGAAGGGGATCTGGAGCTGAGCCAGGTCCTGGTGTCCATCCCAGCCCAGGGAAGGTGCTGGGAGCGTGGATCCCGGCGCTGTCAGCACCCAGGGCAAGGCTCTCTGCTCTGCGAGGCTGCACTGGAGAGTTTAGCAAAGCTCTCCTGTAGGAAAACTCACAGATGGAAAACCTCCTGATTGCCTTTCTGATTGCCAGTTCCATCTGAGACCCCGACGGCGCGTACAGTAATAAGATTTCCAGGAAAAAATCCCATCCCTGGCCCTGTAGGAGAGGCAAAGCATGACAGAAATCTCATCATTGTCAGTCAGAAAGGGATGGGAGTCACTGCTGCTGGGCAGAGCTCGAAATCGGGCGTTTCCACAGCTTTCAAACAGGAGTAGCTACAATGCAAGGGGGAGAAAAGGAATTAATGAATTTCTGACCTGTCAATAGGGACATGCTGTTCCTTGTGTCATCGCCTCCCCACCGAAGGGAAATGATTAATTCTGCGAACTAATTCCATGTAATTTGAATATAAAATTTATACCAATACATGTTAGAGGGTTAAATGTCAATCATTCCGTTTTCCAGTACTTCTTTTGACAAATTATCTCAGCATAGAATTATTTTGGATAACAACAGTATTTAGGGGGATTAGATCATACTGTTCTACATTTCACATCTCGATTTAGACATATTAGAAACACTCTCTTTAAGCATGTAAAAATGTAATTCATCTCTTTCAACAACATTTAATTAGCCATTGACTCATTGCGAGTGACAAGGCAAACGCCTTAAATTAGAATTATTAATACTGATAAATTTGAGAAGGAAATGCTCAAAATCTTTTCCAAGTGCCTTAGAGTCCCGTGGATGCTGGCCTGCCTGCTCCTGGCTGTGCCTCACGTGCTTTGTCTCGGGGATGCAGTAAATCAGCCCAGTGGAAGCTGGAATTCTGCATGTTGGGAGGACACCAGATTCAGCTCCAGTGTTTCAGTACAGCAGCACAGCGAAGGGAGTGTGTGTGTGTGTTTATCAAACATTCCTGGGGTGGCTGAAGGTCCTCGGTGTGTCCTGTCCCTCCCAGCAGCCGAAAGCTGAGGCTGTTTGTGTGCTCTGACCTTGAAATCAGATCACCTCATGCTCATTTAAATACATTTCTTACCCGGTATCATTACACCTTTTTGTCTGTGATGACTTTGAAATGACTGTGAGATACAGAGGAGAGAAAATGGCTCAAGACTTTCATTTAAATCAGCAGTTGCTGATCACAGGAGAAACATTTAACACTATGGCAACTCCAAATCCCATCAGCTCCGTGGCAGCGCAGCAGTGACAATTCTCAGTCTGCAGAACAGACAGGATGTCTGCAAAATAGTCTGCTTGGAATAACTCTATTTGTACAGCTCTGCTAGAGATGGAGCTGCTGATTTTAATAGAAAGAGAAAAATAAATCAGCTCCACTACATCCGTGCACTTGCAGCTACCTACAAATGCGTGTGGCATTTTTTATTTTTTAACAGCCTGCATGGTCATGGATTCTAGAAATGGATAAATGGGCTCAGAAAGCTGCTCCAAGGTCTGTCCAGCCTGGGGGATTTTTGGCAGGCAGCCTGTTTCTGTATCTGATTTTCCTGGGATATCATTTCAGTCTGATGGAGCCGTTTGGCTGCTTCTCCTCCTTTGCCTGCTCCTCTCTCCACCACTTCATCTCTCCTGAGCTGGAACACTGGGAATACGGTGTTGGGAAGTTCATTAAGGCCATGTAGCTCTTTCTCAGCTGGTCATTGGTCAGGGACTGGAAAATGCAGCTCACCCAGGACACAGAGGTTCCCCAAGCTCCCATCCTCCTCTAGGGAAGGCTGAACAGTCTGAATTACTCATGCGAAATGACTGATCCTGTGTTTAAATTATGCTCAAAAATCTGAAGCTAACCATGGTGCTTTTTAATTAATGGGAAAAGATAAATAATAGAAAAAATGTTCATTAGCAGCAGACATTCGCAAGCAGCTCTGATCAAGAGAAGTGAAAAGTTCATCAAAAGTTCATCAGAACTGCAGGGCCAGGAGCCAGGGAATGGCTGCCAGTGCCAGAGGGCAGGGCTGGCTGGGATATTGGGCAGGAATTGTTCCCTGGCAGGGTGGGCAGGCCCTGGCCCAGGGTGCCCAGAGAAGCTGGGGCTGCCCCTGCATCCCTGGCAGTGCCCAAGGCCAGGCTGGACATTGGGGCTGGGAGCAGCCTGGGACAGTGGGAGGTGTCCCTGCCATGGCAGGGGTGGGATGGGATGAATCTTAAGGTCTCTTCCCACCCAGACCATTCTGTGAGTCTGCGTAAAGGGGTTGTTAAAAAATTATCTTTCACATTTGGACATTTTTTTTTAGCAGTGGCAGTATATTCTAGGAAATGAAAGCTTAGTAAAAATAAAAATGTAAAAAATAAAAAGTGAGACCAATCACTGTTGTTAGGGTTTGCTTTCAGACCCCAGCACGTGTCATTAGCAGAAAATGGGAAGTACTGATGGAGTGAGCAATGAAAGCTTTCTGTGCTCTGTCATTCAGAAAAGCTGGACTCATATTATTTCTACATTTGTACACTATTTGTGCAAGATAATATTCTGGCTTTGCAGAAGGTGGAAACCAATTTAACTTGCTGTATAATTCACAGTGATGGGTTTTGTAATCACACTGCAGAATGAGTCTGGCTGCTGTATTCTCCAATACTGATACTGGCTGGTGTGCTGCAGAACCAGACTCTCTCCAAATAATGTCATAGTGTTCTAAATGAGAAAATAGAAAAGTCCTGACAATGCTTTTTGTGCAACTGCAACTAAGACATCCTCCGAAATGGCCAATAAACGCGAGCTGGAGCACAGCTCTGCTGGCAGAGCCGTGTAAATGTGCTCATTAGCATTGCACCACAACCAGCTCGGCTTTTCCTGTTCCCCCCACACTGAACCAGGGGAACAGACAACACGAGAATTTCAGCCTTCTCCTCAGAGGGGTATGGAATCACTCGCAAAATTCCCTTTCTTCTCCTGCCACTCTTTCTGGTGCCTGTCTGAAGGAGGTCTGGGGACCACAGGCAGAGGAAAGGGAGGAGCAGAGGTTCCCTGTTTTATTCCAGGAAAGGAGAAAGCGTTTCTGGTGTGGGGCCACCAGGACCCTCTCCGGATATTTTACTGGGCACTCCCAAAATATTAATGAAATCTGACACTGGCAGCTCAAACTCCTCTTCACCAGGAGGCCACAGGGCAACCACCTCGTGGTAGGGACCTAAGGAATCATGGAGTGGGAGGGGTTGGAAGGGACCTTAAAAATCATCATTTCCCACCCCCTGGATGGGCAGGGACACCTCCCACTGTCCCAGGGTGCTCCAAGCCCCAATGTCCAGCCTGGCCTTGGGCACTGCCAGGGATGTTCAGACAGCCCAAACACAGACTCACTCCATGGGGCTGAGGAACACAGAGATTTCTTCCTTCTCTCCTGTGGAAATGCTCTGATTTGGGGCAGCTGGAAGGAGCAGCCAGGTGGGGAGGCAGCAAGGAGAACTGGTGGCAAAAGGATGGGTGAATCTGGGGTGGGTCCCTAGCTTGTCTCTTACTCGGGTTGGCCAAGCCTAGCCTTGATTTTTTTACCTTCAAAATATTTAACAGCAAAAAAAGAACCTCAATTCCCTGCTCTTCCTGACAGCTTGGGTTTGAATTATAAAACAGGTCTTGAGGCTGGGGGGTCTTTTTGTCATTTCTTCCTTTGTTAGTGGAACGTTCCCTGGTGGCAGCACTGACACAGTTCATCCTGCCAAATTCACAAGCTGGCGGTTTTACCCATGCATATGAAAACAAAAGACGTGCATTTTTTAACCAAAATATTATTTCTGTGACTGGGAGCAACAGAAGCAGTTGAATCACCTTTGAAAGAAACTCATTCCACATTTCCAGCCACAGATGGGATTGGGTTTGGACTCACTTTCAGGTGCTGCTATACCAGTGCTGGTAGTTTTAGATGCAAGGGAACAGCTCTTCAGACATTGAGGACTAAGTTTTCTATATTTTATAAAAGGGGCTTTATTTAGACTGTCATAAATGTGCTGCTTCTGTTTTCATAATTTACAAAAAAACCCCAAAAATCGAGACATTTTCAGCCCATGATTATAGAGACCCATTGTAATATTTGACCAAAACGGGAGACTCCATCACTCTCTTCTCTCTGTCCCATCCTCATGGATGCTTTGGCTTAATTAATTAATTAAATTTAGCATTGTGTCTGCTCTTTTCCACATGGCAGTTCGTTTGAGAGCTTTTTAATTCAGACCCTGGTAAGAACCCTTTCCTTTCAGGCAGCCTGCTAATATCAGAGAGAGAGGAAAAGTGTTATCTTACAAACCTCTGATTGCCTTAATAACTATTTTTCAAGTTTCCCCACAGCTTCTGTTTCTGAAAACATTTTATCACTTAAAAGTGCATGAAAGCATTGGGTGAGCGGGGTTCTTTGCAGCCCTGATACAAACAGAATCCAGCAATTTTGAGATTTTACTTCCCCTTATGCCTCATGATGGGCAAATGAGCACACATTGATGGGAAGACTTTTATTGCCAAAAAACAGGTTATAGTTGAGAATAGGAAAAAAAAAGACATTTAAAATTTTATATATATATTTCTAAATTTGCAAAATGATTCTGTCTAGTTTTAATTTTCATTTCCAGTCATTTTTTCAGTGTGTTTTGTGAAACTTTTTGTGGCAATAAAAGTATCTTCTGTCAGTCATGGGAAAATAATTTGTACCAAGAGAACACACATTATTGCTGCGAGTGACCCTTTCACTGTGGAACTCGATGGCTCAATACCAATTTCGTTTCTGGCAAGGAATTTTGGGAAGTGTAGTTCTCGTGGAGAGTTTGGCTGCGTTCCTTTGTCACAGGTGGGTAAGGCAGGGATGGGCTGGTCCCACCCAGTGCCAGCTGCTCCGGGTTTGAGGGGTGATTTCTCTGCTTCTGGTTTTTTTTCTAATTGCTTTTAGGTGGTAGGTGAAGCACAGAAAACTCAGCAAGGCACTGAAATGTAATTCAGCACATCCTGATCTATCCTAATTCCTGTTCAGGTAAGAGTTACCATTGATTTTTTTTTTTTTTACTTACTGAAAGAATTTCCCTTAAAAGCTGGAATTCAAATTTTGGAAGTGCTTCTAAAATACTGTTTGTGTTCCCAGCACTGGGCGTTACACACAAAATATCCAAACAAGTTTCTAGAAGTGGTGAGGAGCTAATGAAGAGAAAGGGGTACAGCTGAAAAAAAGAAAAAAAAATGAAATTATTGCTGGGAGGAGTTCACCTGTCTCAAAGTGCAAAAACTTCCCCCGGCAGGGAAGCAGAGTGAGAGCTGCTCAGCACCAGGAGCTGCAAGGGAGGGAGCAGCTCAAACACGAGGTGCAATCCCCTGTCTGTGCTGCACTCTGGGGCTGAGGAGAATTGTTTGCAGAGTCCAGGCAGTAAACCCCAAAACAGGCTGGGAATTTGTGGGCTGAGGAGCAGAGCAGAAAGCAGCATAAACAAGAGTAAAAACCCAGATTATTTTTTTTTTCCTCAAAAATACACTGTAAACATGAGACAGGGTACGTCTGTGTAGGATGGGAGAGAATGACAAAGAAATTATCGAAATTTTGAAAGAGATTCTCCAAGTCTGGACATTTAAATCCCTGACATTCACCTTTCTAAAAAGGACTTTCTAAAAAGGTCAGTTTGTACAGTTCTCAAGCATTTTTATTCTTGTGGGGTGACTTAGAAAACTTCCACATCTACTCAGGTTATCTTCTGCTCTTATGTGGAACACAAATTTATTTTTTCTTGATATAACGGAATCATCCTCACAGTCACATGGTCTGAACCATAATACGTGTCTGACAGTCTGACTCTGCCCTAAATAGAATTTGGTGTTTCAGACTGCCTTTCACCCAGGGGTGAAAGACAATCAGCCAGCTCCCCGGAGCTCTTCTGATGTTGCAGTGTTTCATCCCCTGATTTGATGATATTTATACAGATCCTTTGCCTACCGCAAACTGGAGAAATGAAAGATGAGGTGGACTTTTTTTTTTTTTTAAAAAAAGAAACCACTCTGACAGGTCCATTTCAGAAAAACAGCATGGAGTAAAGAAATGGTTTTCATCCCCTTTGGTAGAATTTCACAACAATCAGAGAACATAATAAGTTGGGGTTTTTTCTTATAGACTATTTTCTAGAACAAATGGATTTCTGCATCACCAGTGATTTGCACAGGTATTAAGGAGAGAACTACAGCGGTCCTGATGATTTCATTATTGATGCTAAATCCAAGTTTTTCCTGAATTCACAAGTTTAAGCCTGAGTTTGGTTGCAGATGAGTCCTTCACTGTGACACACACAGTGGACAATGACTGAGCTGGGAATTGCATGCTCTGCACAGCTCTCAGCAGGCTCTGAACAGCTCAGGTTCTGATGCCAGAGAAAATGCTCATATTCTCCTTAAAATCAAAGAAAAAATGCATTTGGAGGAAAGCTCCTGAGCCTGCTTCCCTGCTGGCACAAGTCCTAAGCAAGCCCAGGCTTTGTCATGGCTTCCTTCCCTCCCTGAGGCTGGGAACTCTTTCCAGGAAGAGCAGTGTCAGGGTCTGTGTGTGTGAGCATGGGATGCACTCCTGGAACTCCCTGGTTAGAGGCTCCTCAAAGAGTTCAGCTCCATCACCAAAGGTGCCTCTGTGTCCTCGGGGGACCAGGGCAGGACTGTTTCGCTCTCTCACAGTAACACAGAGCCCATTCTCAGGGTAAATAAAGAAGGGCATTAAAACCTGAGCCACAGCAGGGGAAGATTAGAAGGAAAATTTTTAGTCCCTTGCAAAATTAATTCCTCTTGACAGTTAAGAAAAAAGAACTTTCAGATCTTGTTTAGTAAAAAATGTGCGTCAAGCTTAAAGCAGATCTATGGGACTATAAATAACTTGAATTTTTGAGCAGGAATTGTCATTGTAATACATGGATCAATAAAGAGGATTTATTTAGTCCCCAAGCAGATACTTCAGAACAATGGTCAATTCCTCATTACCCTTTAGTCTGAGCCTGTCTCTTTTTATGTGCTATCCTCTCAAAAAATATTCCTGACTGATGCCTGTGTGCTTTGCTGATGGTGTTCCTGTGCAATGTGTTGCATGCCAAACTTTTCCGTGGCCAAAACCAAAAAAACCTCCCTCCTCTGCCAATCCTCCTCTCCCATCTCCGCTCTGCTTTCTGACAAGAAGGCAGATGGACTTTCCCAAGCTAATGCCATTTGTCAGTTATCTTTTTACTTATCACCCCCTTGGTACAGGAGAGCTGAACTGTACATTCATCACGTGTTTCCTGTTGTGTTTGAGTCCTGTGTGATATAAGATTTTTAAACAAACACCAATCACTTAAATGAGAACATTATGTGCCAAAATAGTGTCCCTTTCAGGAACTGGTACTGGGTGAAAAGATAACTGTGCAAGGAGAGCAGAAGATAAACTTGGTTTAAATGATAAAGTCTCTGAAAAAAGAAAAATTAAAATGTGACATTCAAGCTGGATAAATTCCGAAGTCCATCCCAACAGTACAGAAATGATAAGGACAGTTTGCCCTTCTATTGCCTGAGACTGGTGAGTGGTAGAAAGGAAGGGGAAAAGGAGCAAATGATACTGGACTGGGGAGAGACAGAATGATGGAGGTTAAAAAGTTGCTGCTATTCACGGGAGCATTAACCTGGTTATTTACCTCCCTACTGGAGCAGAGCAAGAGCACATTAAGAGTTTAATTAATAGCCAGGCTTTAGGGACTCCAGCGTTTCAAGGCACTGTAACAGTTTCTGCTGGAGAGAGTGGTTCCGTCAGGATTCAAAGTGAGTTGAAGGGGAGCCACGTACTTCTCTCCCTTTAATGCACATTATTCCAGGTTCCCATTGCTGGAGGAGCTGGAGGTCTCCTTGTTTCCCAGTTACTGCCCAGCACCTCAGAGCTGCAGCAAGGGGCTCTCTGCCACCCCACAAACCCATCACCTGAGACTGAGCCCCTGGAGGAGCTGGGCAGGGCCACCCAGCAGGTGCAACAAAGCAGGAACCTTCCCCAAAGCCCTGGGCATGTCCTGTGAGGCCAGGAGAGCTTTTCCCTGTTTGTATCGAGGCAGATGAGCTGAACAAGCTCACAGAGCACCCTACAGCAGGAGAAGGGGTAACAGGAAACAGCAGAGTTGGTGCTCCTGTTGTTTGATCCCTATTTCTTGTTACCAGGGCTGGAATGTGGTTCAGTTGAAGTGAACAAGGTCTTTCCACTGAGTCTTATCAGTGTGACCAACTAATGATTAATGACTTCTCAATATTCAGATCAGTCACCTGCCTCATTCCTTAGGAATATTTTAAATGAACCAATCTGGAATTTCTCAGTTCAAAATCTGGGTATTTTTTGGTCTGCGAATTAATTTGCATGTCCCTGCACTCCTGTGAGGTACTTGTGAGGGCAAAGGAAACACTGTGTGGGAAAAGGTATTTCTGAGTAGTCCAAATGGGGATGGTAATCTCGAGAGATGAAAAAATTACTCTGGCTTGCTTTTTGTACCAAAGGGATGCTGTAGATAATCAGTTAAAATGCCTTTGAAATGAACCTTCAAAAATTTTAGAATCATCCCTCCCTCATAAAAGGCCTTTTTTCCCATCACATCAGTGAGATGAAATGAAGATAAAGGTTGCTCTGTTTAAAATTATTTCCTCCTGACATTAGTTTGAATTTGGCTTTTTTTCCCTCTCCAGCAATCTCAGTGGAGATCATGTGGCAGGGGCTGCTGTTCCCCTGCTCAGAAATTTTCCATTTCAATGATATGTTTGTATTCCTAGATCTGAGCAGATAAGTAGTGCTTTGAGCATGCCCTGAATCTGGAATGTGCTGTCCTCGAGTCTGGGAATGATTGTGCTCCTCACGGGCTGGGTGTTGGTGTTCCAGAGGGAGTTGGGGCTGCAGGAGAGGATCTTGGATGCCTGGGGGGCTGACCCCAGCTCCTAGGGTGCGGTGAGTCCCTGGCTGGGTGGCACCTGCTGAGAGCCCACTCTGGGCTCCTTTGGCACCCACAGCAGGGCCCTGCTCGTCTCAGGGAGCTGCTTTGGCATGGGCAGGTCTTGGGCAAAGGGCTGGGATTGTCTGTCCTCAGCTGGGCTGTGAGGGGAAAACTCGGGGCTGATCCTGGGAGAAAGGGAGGGTGCCTCTTGGGGAAGGGAACAGCACACTCTGGGTGATACTGCAGGAAATTCTGCCGGTTTCTCACTCCAGTTCTTGACATCCAGTGTGTGTCACAGGATGCTCATCCTTTTTACTACAGCCCAATGGGTGTGACAGTGAGGAGTCAGCAGGTGTGTGCCCTCCAGCCCCCTTCCCCACAGCCCCTCTCCCCTGGGCCTGTCTCTGCTGGACAGTGTGAACCATGTGGGAATTGCAGGAGGAGCTCTCTGCTGCTGCAATGATGAATATATTCCCCAGCTGGGGAGCTCTGGTGATTGGCTTTGGTGCACATCAGCCTGCAAAAGGTACCAAATGTTAGTGGGGACTGGGCCAGCTGGGCACAGCGGTGTCCCAAGGCTGTAGGCAGGGTCTGGGTGGGTCCCCTCCCTGGCAGGGAGCCCTGCAGGGCATGCCCAGGTCCAGCCTGGCCACAGGGGACCCTCACTTTGGGATGGGCAGAAGCACTGACATTGTCCCACAGGGAGATAAAACCCCGAAGAAGCCCCTGGGCATCCTGCAAGGCCAGAGGCTACCAAGGTGCACACTGCCACCCAAGGCTGCCTCTGCTGTCACCCTCCAGCCCTGCCTCTGTTCCAGCCTGCCCTGGCAGTGTTTCCTCAGCATATCAGCCATAAACCTGATCATGGTCACCCACACAAGCGGTGCTGTGTCCTCATGCTGAGTGAGGGCCTTCCCTCCCCTGCTGCACCCCAATGTGCCGGCCGTGACCCCAACAAACAAGGGCTTTCTGGACAGTGAGCTGTCTTTGCAGAAGGCTTTAGGGAACAGCATTCCATAACACCCATCCAGATGCCCGACCTTTTCTCCACCACTGAGGGTCTGCAGTGGTTTCAGTGGAGTCACCCAGAGGCAGGAACTCCCCTGGGTCTGTCTGAGGTCCTGCTCCTCCATTCCCATTCCCCCTGCAGGAATCAGGCCCACATGAGGACACTGACCCCGAGAACATCTGAGCAACAACCCCCAGCAGCAACTCTGCTTTCATCTCCTTTGCTGGTTTATTTGTCCTGGATGATAAAAGGTCCTTGGTAATTTTTCCTTCAGTTTTAGGGAGAAGCAGTAGGCCTGAGGAGAATGCAAATGACTTCTGGTTTGCTTTTTGTGTTGATTGTGGATAAAAGGATGAGATAATGGCAGTTCCATAAAAGATCAACATTCTTTAAAGGTGTGACAGATTATGCATTCTTTGTTATCTAAATATTTCCTTCTCCCCGTTCTCTGTGTTTTGGAATAACAAAAGTTATCAATCACCTGGAGCTGTGCTGATGTTTCCCTGGCAGGTTCACAATTAGGTCTGTTCACCAGGGGCCCCGATTAGTCCAATAAAATCCTTTGTGCAATACTTTCCAACAGAATATGACCCCGCGTTGCCAGTCTAGGAATAAAGTAAAATTACTCTGGCCACAGGCACTTATTTTCTCATTGAAAGAGCCTTAAATGCCTTTATTGTGTTCATTTAGGCTTCTCAGGGCACGAGCCTGTGGCCAGAGGAGCACTGTGAGCAGTTTGCTGCATTTGCCCAGCTCAGTTGCACATCAGCCCATAAAATTGCCCCTTCTCCTGAGCTTCTGTAAGCCAAATTTAGGAATGGAGTGATTAAATAATCTCAGTTTATTCGATGGGCTCTTCTACCCACTGTCAGAGTGCCCCCAAAGCTGCCGTGTGACCCCCACCTTGGCTGACATGAGGAAATCCCATTCCCATGGTTTTAATAAGAGGGAAGATTCTGTCACACTTCTGTCTGTGTGCTTCTGTCCATCCAGGTGACATTGCTCATGTCCAGCATTTCCGAGGAAGGGGTGGAATGATTGACATGGGAAAAAAAATCAGATTTACATTGGACAGAGTAAAAAAATAAGAAAAATATTTCAAGTAATGTAATTTTTTATGGAGCTGGGCGTTTGACACTTTACAATTAACTTCTTCTTTGGGGATATTTTAAATCAAAAAAACTGATGTTTACTTTGAGTTCTTTGAAAAATCCTCCATTCCATTAAACTGAAAAATAATAGTGTCTACAATGAATTAATTACATTTACCTCATTATTCCTTGACAGCTTCCCCACACTAGAAATTTGTGTGGTTTAATTCTGTGTTAAGATGGTGCGAGTCTGTGCTGTAGACTAAAAGAACCTGGATCTTATGGGAGGGTACAAGCAGGTGAAGCTTTAGTGCAAAGCACTAAAAGTGTTTTGCACTGGAAACAACATCCTGGAACATTCGGGCAATGTTTGCAGAGTGGCAGAGCTGATTTTTACCGAAGAACAGAAAAAAAAGGAGAGAGAGTGGCTTAAGAATGGGAAGTGAAGCAAATGACTCATGCTTGCTGATACTTTTTGTCTGGCAGTGCAGGATGCCAAAGTAAAAATAAAGTTATTCGAATATTGCATTATTATTTAGTCAAGGGTATAAACACATCTTGTCTGAGAACTCTTGTCATCCTCACTTTTTTTATGTTCAGGCAGGCAGCTTTTGGTTTTCCTTCCTGTCGATTAATATGACCTCTCCACTTCTCTAAGAATAGAGGGAAACCTGGTGGAGTGTGAAGTTCTCATGAACAGCCAGGCTGTGCCCATACCCAAGGTAATCGATGCCAAGCAGAATCAAAATATGGCCATCCCTTGTTGTTTGGAGGGAGCAGCTGCTCATCATTTCCATGGAGACCCTGGAATTCCTGAGTGCCCATTGCTGAACCCTCCGAGCTGGGAGTGGGACATGCAGAGCTCTTATTTAGGTTTACAAATGCAGAAATGTAAAGCTGAGGGATCAGCTACCTCCATGCAGCCCATCATTTCCTCCAGACTGATCTGTGCTAATTTTAGCCTTTCTGAGAGTGTGTGTTAATGTTTTTTATTAAATAAACAGCAGAGGCTGCCCTTTGGAAGTACCTTGAATTTTCAAATGTGTTCCAGAAGCTGGAGCAGTGCCTGAAGTTCTCTGGTGTAACCTCAGGAGACTTTGTCAAGTGGACTATTATTTTGAGCTTTTTATGTAACCAATGTTGTGATAAGAATAATTTATAACTGCAAATGTTGTTTCTTGTGGAGATGCTTTCTCTAATAGATATCAGGGGTTTACCAAGGTACTGAGGAAGCTGTCAATACATTTGGTGGGTCTGAAGTGTTCTTACAGGTCTGTTCATGGATGTCCCCATCAGATGTTGGTTCTGTAATCACCATGGTTATCCCAAACGAATGTGTTGGGAATTAGAATGCATTGCACACTTCACTTACATGATTTAGTCTGACTGGATTAACTCCCGTCAGTAATACTTGTTCTCTTGTATTGGTTAAATTTTTCTCTTTTGGGTAAACTGTTCAGCAGTAGCCAAGTGCTACATGATTTGGGATGGACATTGGCACAAAAGCCCCAAATAATCCCTACACAGGGAGCAATATCGGACTAATTTGGAGCCGTTTTGCATGAGTGCAGAAGAAAGTGAATTATGAGGAGTGTGCTGTGGCAGATAGTGAGAGGGTACAAGGTGGCAGAGAGGGTACAAGGTGGCAGAAAGGGTAACGTGGCACAGCAGCCTCATACTTAATTTGGTGCTTTTTTCAGACTACTGGGCACATAGATTTTTAAAATTAAATGTTTTTACTGTGTTAACCATTTTTAAGTCAGGAGTGCTGTCCATACAGTTTTGTCCTCTGATGCACTAAGCTGCCTGTGATTCTTCCGCCCACTCAATATTAAAAATGCAGGCAGCAGCAAAGAAATTCCTAATACAACACAAACAAAACCTCTGTAAAACCTCCTTACCCCCCTCACCTCACCTTGAGATGAGTTTGGGAATTGAACTTGGTTTTAATGAAATGAAAAATTGAATGTTCACGTTCAGACCACGCTCCCTTTTGATATTGTACTTGCACACCAGATATTTTTCTGTGTATTCATCTCTTCCCACAGTCCATTGGGGAGTCCCACGTTCATGAGCTGATGCCTCGGCAGCAGCTCAGCCCAAGCTAACGATGTTTGCCTCCCAGATAAAACAACAGCAGAGTTCTTCCAGTCGTGCAGTATTTTTTGTTGTTTAATGTCTTGTCGTGTTACGCTCGGATGTCAGTTTTCAGTTAGATGAAATGAAAATTATATCCTTAAGCAAACAATGGGGGATTCTGCCAGCGTGACCTTTAGGGTCAATCAGCTCATTAGCAGTCAGCTTTTACAACTGCCTGTTATTTATAGGGGAGGGATTTACAAGCTGTTACTAAACAACAAATTAAATTGTCCATGAGCCATTGTCATCTGATAGAGAAACTCCCCGTGGGTAACAGGCTGCTGCTCTCTCAATGGGAAGTTTTGGGAAAATTTAATATAATTTATTTTTTGCCAGCATAACCTTTATTGGGAACAGTCCCTCTTTTATGATGACGGAAAACTGTGCCATCAGTGCAAACAGCTCCAGATGCACAGCGAAATTCAGCAGTCACAAACCACAAGCCTCATTTTAATGAAGGCTCACAGGCATCTCTCTCATCTGCTAATTGTTTTCAATCAAATTTAAAATACCACAAATAGAGAGCAGCTCAGTAGTGCATTTACAGTCTCCATTAACTAACATTTTTTTATTAAATATATTTAAAAAGCAATAATCTGAGAAGATAGCTTTAGGAAAGGTTTGCATCTCTGCATGCTGAAAATGGTGGTATTGTTTCAGATCAGCTGGCCGCCTGAGCATGACGTGAGGCAATAAAGAAATATTTTGTGGCACCATCTATCCAACATTTTGAGGGTCAGGAGGGGCAGGTTTTCAGTGGGTCTGAAGGTGGTGTTCTACACTGACAAATTTTCCTGTACAAGCACCTCAGTTACTCTCACAGGGACCCTTCATTTTGCAGGTTTTGTTGTTTCTGCCTCAATCTTTCCGATATTTCAGTCTTCTTCAGTGGGTTTTTTCCCACTCATCTTCTCATCCAAAGTCTGTTAATTGTTCTGTGTGCAATCAAATTGCTCATTGCTTTCAGAAGTCTTAAATCATTTTGTGTTTCAGCTTACCTCACTTTTGGGCATTCTTTTTAATACTGTCCTTTTAGAAAAACAGAAACAGTTTTAAAGTTTTGCTTCTGCAAATAATAATGATATTAATAATAAGGAGCAGTAGTGTGAAATGACCTCATAGAAGGAAGCAAATCCAACATTGGGGAAAAAGGATCCTCAACAACGAGAAAAACGACACGACGGAAGCAGCTATTTTTAGAGGTATCTGAGACATCACTCTGTGCTGTTCCAACGTGTGATTTCACTTGACAAGGAGATATAAAATTTGCAGTTCCTTTACCCATTGTGTCTGTTTAGTCACATTCAGTGATTTTTAGTGACAACAACTTGGTTTTATACCGTGCAGCTCTTGTCACGGGCACTGACAGGCAACAGAGGGAGACAATGAGGTGAATTTTGCTGGGCTGGGGTTAGAATCAGGGAAGTTGGTGTTCTTTAGGGTAAACTGACAGTGCCTTTTGGATTCCTGAAAGAATATCTTTATTTAGGACTCATTTTGTAGCAATAGAAGTAAACACATCACGTGAAGCAAAGTGCCAAATTCAGCCAGATGGCTGCTCCAGGCACAGGCAAAACTTTAAAACTGCGCCGTAGAGAGTTACTGAGAGCTGGTGTAAGAGGGTGACAGAATCAAGGGGTCTTTTTTTGAGAAAAAAAAATTTTAATGCAATTGCTGATACTGCTACAGAGCCTCTTTTTGTCATCCAGCCTGGTAGTAGCCTTTAGGTCTCAGTCCCATTTTGCCAGTCACGATGAAAAATGGAAAAAATACAAAGTTTGAAGTAGTGTGGACGTGTTGAAATGCACAAGAAATTAAAGTTGGCACCAGATCCTTTGTACAAGAAACAATGAAGTTTGTATTCAGAATTCCTTTGGTGTGATGAACTGTGATAGCCCTTGGTTTTTCTTATTATGAGCTGTCAATTTTGACACTTACTCATGAACCACAAGACATCAATTATTTATATTTATTTATATTTTTGGTTATATTTATATTTATATTTATATTGTATTTGTATTTATATTTATTTTACCAAAAAATGCATACATGGTATGGTATAGCCTTTAAAGTTGTGGTATATTGTGTTTATTTTAAGACAGATCAATACCACCTGCTGAATTTGAATTTCTTAGTTTCCAAGGCACTTACTGGCACTGTGGCTCAGAAAATGAGTGCCCAATCACAATGTATATTCTTTTTTATCACTTAAGATAATTCCGGTTAAAGCAGCTTATGCACACTTTAAGAAATAGAACGTTAAAAGCATTTAAAGAGGATTCAAGGACAGAACTACTGAAATTCTGAAATCATGCTTCAAGACCAATTTTTTCTCCTATATATTAAACTTTTCAAGGTTTTTTAGCTTTTCTCCGAGGTGATCATTTGTTCATTAGTCCTGGGGATGAACTCCTGTGTCCCGGCCCTGGTAAATCCCAAAGCAGCTTTCTCTTCCAGGTCACTGGGAAGAGTTATCTGGGAATGTGGTATTGGATGGACCCACGGCTGTTCCTCCTTGCTGGGTCCTTCCTCAGTGCATTTGTCCCTCGAGAAGGGGGGTCTGGCTGCCAGTCTGGAGCACCCTCCCTGCCTTCACGAGGCCTGGCAGGTGCTGCTTTGGGGTTTTTTCCCATTTCGAGCATTATTCCTGGTAATAAGGAGTCTGTTTGCTGCATGAAGCTGCTGGTGGCACCCCTGGAACTCTCTGTGAATGTTTGGAACCCACCAAACCCTTTCCAACACCCCTCAGCCAACCCCAGGCCTCTCCGGCTGCGCAGGAGGGATGGGAATGCCCTTTGGGCACTGCTGAGACAGGCCTGGGAAGTGCATAAATCAGATTTGTTGGGCAGGAAGGAGCTGTTCCCGCTGTCACTGTGCAGGACGGAGCTCCCAGGACGCTGCCTGTTGAGTGTCGATGCTCCTCCCTGGAGCAGCAGCCCTGGTTTGCAGCGCTGCAGGCGGCTCCAGGCCAGCTGGCTCCTTCCCAGGGCATCCTCCATCACCTCTGGAGGTTGTGTAAGACATCCTGGCCAGGAGTTCATTACTACAGAGATCTTGAGCCACATCATCCTTGCAGAAACTTCCTTTTCCCTGTATTTTTCTGTATTTCAGGAAGGGGGAGCAGCCCTGAAGCCAATTTGCAAAACCTCCAGAGGAGCTGTTCGAGAGGAAGAGGAAATGCTCCTGTGGCAGACAGGGGCTGGAGGGTCCCCTTCCTTGTCATGTTTGATGTCTTCTCCCTTTTTTACACCTTTCAGAAACACTTCTTTAATTATTTGCTATAATTTTGCCTTATGATGCTGTCAAAAGGAATAAAATTAATAAAGCACTGAAATGCATTGTGGAGAACTCGATTTGTTTTAAACCTGCCCAGTTTCCAGACGGCACTGAGAGCTGTGCAGCCTTTTAGGGTTCAGACCTCAATTCCATTCCTTTGCCTGACCTCCTTGCCAAGACTTTTCTCTTCATACCTCACTCTTCCCTAAAGTAAGAATAGTGAAACTGGCCTTTGTAAATCACTTTATCACTCTGCTAAAAAGCATAAGTTGAAATTATTTTTTTTTCTTTTCTGGTAGGCTTTTAAAAAAAAAAAAAAAACCAAAAAAAACCACAAAACAAACAGCAAGTAGTACTGAAGCATTGGGGGAGAAGTGTGACTTTTAAAATCATTCTTGCCATGCAAGATGCACTAAACAAGTTTGTCCTTTTGGGGTTAGTCTGATCACAGAGGTTCCGTAATATTCATTTTAAAAAAGGAGTGTTGCTTCCCTTCTAGCAATGTCTCATCTTTCCTTTTTCCTGCAAAAGTAGCAGAACAGAACCCAGATCTGTTTGGTATTGAGCGAGTTCTGGTGTTGGAGGGGTTTCTTCAGTGCTTTGGGTCATTGTTCAGAAAGATGCCAATGTTTTTTTTGCTTTGCTGAGAAAAGAAATAACAGACGGGATAATTTTTAGCTTTCTGGGGTTTTTTTCTAAAAATGTAATGTCATAACTCTTCCATTTCCATGTTTTCTACTTCCTGTTATTTCGAAAAGAATGAGTCAGAGAAATGGAAACAGAGCTGCTGTGAATAATTTAAAAGTGGTCTGAGAATAGCTAACCATTACTCTGGTGATGCTGCTTGTGATGGTTACACAATGATAAGATTATCCAAAGGCCTGTGGGAGACAGAAAAATGGAGAGGATGCATTAAGTCCTGCAGTCATTTTTGCTCCTGTGGAATTATGCCTCACATTAGCTTTACTAATGGCTCATCTGGCTACCTTTAAAAAGTTTGAGAAAATGGATTTCCAGTATTTCCTTAACATTATCCCTATGCCTTCTGCTTACACTAGAAGATTTTTTTTTCTTATTATTATTTCATCCTATTATTATCCTTGAGCTGGTTTATTCTGCTGAAGACTCTCCAGGTTAAAACAGACAGTGATCGCTCCCTTTTCCCCTCATACAAGGGATGGAAAATATCACACTGCAGATTTGTTGTGTAACAAAAGAAATGACAGCGCATTTTCATGCAAATTACATCATTTCATCAAAGTGAGTGAACTCCCTGAATTAATGTGTTTCCTTCTTTTCTTTCTCACCTCTTCTGCCTTGGCTCCACCCTTCCCAGCACTGAGGGCAAAGTAGGATCCATAGCCCAGAGACTGGAATTGTTGTTGAGCCAAACCATTTCTGGTTTTCTGTGAAAGCAGAATGTCACCGTGCTTGTCCCAAATACTGTCTAAATGGCAAAAAGATGAGTTTGAGTTTGTGTTTTGGGGGGTTTTTTTTGTTGGGTTTTTTGTTTGGTTGGTGGTTTGTTTGTTTGTTTGTTTTTTTGTCTTCAGTAATCCTCACCAACTTGTGTAACCTCAGTGCAGGAAAAGTTTGATACCGAGTCTGAGGATGGGACAGAATTTACTTCTTCATACTTGTTTTAGAAGGCTAACATCATAAAAAGCAATGCAAAACTAATTTATTCTAATTTAGTAACTGACTTCACTGTTTGAAAAGAAACTTGGCTTTGCCATAAACCACCAAATGCTGAAGAACTGTGAAGATCAAGTTTTATCAGGATGGGAGGAGATAAGACTTTCCAGACGGAAATTTCAGAATGTAACTACCACCTCAAAACTAAGCTTTCCTGTTTGCTTTTCTCCTGTTAACACTGTTTTCATAAGAGATTTTAATCCTTAACTCTGACAGAGAAAAGGTCTGGAATTAGAGATATAAATGGCTTAGGGATACAGATAAGCATTGGGAAATTTTTTCCTGTGTTGCCTGCCAAAAGAGAACACTGGATATTTCCCATTTGGCTTGCCTTTAATTAGCTGGTTTCATTGTAACTACACAATTACCTATCTATTAGTGTTGCTTAAACCCTGCTAATTTCCAGGAAAATCTACCTGTGAGAGGGAGCCCCTTTTCCTGGTGCCACACGGAGCCCTTTGCTCGGGCTCTGCGCTGCTCCTCTGCACAAACGGGAGCCAGGGTGAGCCCCGGAGCCGTGGGACAGAAACAGGGACAGAAACGGGGATAGAAATGGTGCCAAACTGTGCTTTCCTGCCTGGCTGAAGGCTGCCCAACCGAGAGCAGGCTCTGCCTCTGCTCCTGGCATGCAGAGGAGCAGCCAAGCCGTGCCCTGGCCCTTTGCTCACCCTGAGCCCCACCTGATCAGCACCAGGAGCATCTGCGCCGGCACATTGGACACAAACCCTTCCTTTCACTCGAGGGTTGCAATCCCTCTGCTTGCACCAGTTCCCTGTGTCCTCCCAAAGCTGTGCTGAGCTTTTAGCACCACTCTGGCTGTTCCAATGGCAAAAGCTGTCCTGCTTCCTTTCTTCACAGTCTGTCGAGCCTCTGGCTAATGGGCAAATATAAAACTGGCACTGATACCTCGGAAATCCCTCGGAGTTTCACTTCGAGGTCGAGTAGTTACCATCCCCTGAAGAGGTCTGTAATTTAACCCTAACAGCTGCTGATTTTCAGCTGGCTTCCCTCTTTATCCTCCTCTGGACTATTTTTCCTCATGGATTCAAGCAAAAGCTTTAAATCTTGGACAGAATGGGCCATTTGTTGTTGCTGCTGGATCTTTCAGCAGGATGAAATCTACCTCAGGGAAAGGCACCGTCACCTCTCACTAAAGTCTTCTGACATTGCTCTCTACAAGAAACTGCTTCCATTTGGGTTTGACTCCAGCAAGTTTCAGTTACGGAAGTTAAAAGGTTTCCAGCTTGGATGTTCTGCTTTTGGGGTTGAGAGTGGCAGACAAGTCAGGACAAAAGGTTTATGAAGCAGCTCCTAAAGCAGGCTCTTGCTTTTGCCTGTGTTGGGGGACAAAAGGCAATTTCTCCTTTGGAAGTACCATGTTTCTTATATATGGCCTGGATATTTTCTCCTTCCTTGGTTAGGAAATACCACTGGAATATTAATGGTTGTGTGATTTTTTCCTAAATTAAAAATTCTGATAAATACCTTAAGGTCTAAACAGGCTTTTACACATCCTACACAACAATTTTGTAATTAAAATGCTGCCCATACCAAAATTTCCATATTTGATTCTACCAAGCACATAGATTTTCATCCTGATTTGAGATTGGAGGGGTCAAAGTTTTAGCACTTGCAGTGACTCATTTTCAGTGCTGTGCTGTCAGCTTCATTTAAAGCAGAGGAAGCTGATGAAACCAGAGACTGAGGGGTCACAGCGAAAAAAGAAATCAATAACTTCAATATTCAGGTAGGCTCTCAGAGCTCCCTCCAGCCTGCTCTCTGCTCCCTCCTTCCTCCCCAAGGGTACCAGATTGTTCCTTGCTTTAGTACAGGTGGCAATGGAGGGAATGCAGAGTTCGGCCAGAACTGACCCCCTTGGAGCTCAGGTTTTGTGTCCCAGTGGAGGAAGAGGGTCCCTGACTATCCCAAAAGCAGCTCTCAGCTGTTTGGGGATGGGTAAGTAACCACCAAGTGGTGGAACCGAGATATTTGGGCTTTTGAGTCTTGTTAGTGAACATTTACAGAGCAATTGCATTGTTAAAGCACATCGAGGCCGTATTTTTATTTTGAAACTCTTAGAAATGGATTCTGAAATACTTGGGGTTTAGCTGGAGGGGGCAGGGAGGAATATATATGTGTTTCATATCCATGGCAACTCCTATATCATTAAAAAGAAAATTTGCAACTCTTTAACTCTTTTAAAAAAGTGATTGAAACAAAGGCTCTTTGTTTTGTATCAAAAATATATTCTCCTTATTAAAACATCGAAGTTGTTCTTTCTCTTTAAAATAGAGTAAAAAGAAAAATTATTATGGAAGATGAAACACTTTAAAGCAGTATCTTTCTCATTTCAGTTCAACAGCATTAAATATTTCAATGCTGTGCAACTCCCAGTATATTTATTTTTTATGCTGGGGAAGTGAGGCCTATCCCTTTTTAGAGAATCAGTTGTAAACTTTGGTTTGCTTCCAACTTCTGATAAAATCCTGCTTTTTCTTTTTTTTATTATTATTTTTTTCCCCTCTGAGATACATGTCCCAGATATTAACTGCTCTGTATATACCTTTTTTCACATTTAAGAGGGGAAACTAATATAGTGCTGCAGCCCTGGCAAGCATTTTATGGAAGGAAAGGAATTCTTCATGTTTGGGGTTTGTTTTCTTTTGTTTGTTTGGGTTTGAGGTTTTGTTGGGGGGTGGGGAGGAAGACAGGAATTATTATATATTAGAAAAAATAAATAGATCAAACCCAGTTATAGCCAAGCACCAAAACAAGATTCTTTTACATGTAGGCTTGAGAACACAAAATATGGAATTAATCAGCAGATGGAATGGCTGGGCTGAGCCCCTGCTGCTTAAAGGGTTCACTCTCACATGGGATTCTTTTGTAAAATGTTGTAAGTGAGGGGACGATCTTGCCTTCTTTTTTTTTTAATAAGAAAATATATGTTTTAAAAAGTGAACCATTTTGACAGAACCATTTGGGTTTTGCTTAATTTCCCTTTTGCGCTGTGCTGGGCTCTGCCAGCTTGGAGTGAGTGCTGATGGAAACCACCTGGAGGGAAGGAGGAGCGGCTGCCAAGGGCTGCTGAGCGGGCGCTCCCAGCCAGGGAAGGGTCAAGGGGCTGCAGGTGTGGGGGGAACGGTGCCACTGGAGCTGGACATGGGGAGGGAACCCAGCCCAGGTGGCTCCAGAGGGTCGGAGCTGCAGCTGAGGGAGCCGTCAAAGGAGCAGCTCCAAGCCACGGAGTGGGGACCGGTCTGGAGGGGTGCAGCAGGTAAGGAAATATTCTTATTAATTTCATAGTGAAAAGCAGTGCAGTCACAGTTGGTTTAATGTTTGATGAACTGGTGTTGGAGTTTTGCTGTCCCTCTATTGTGTCAGTGGTTTTTGGATTACCGAAGTTGCTATTTTTAGTTTTTTGGCTCATTGTTGGAAGGTATCTGAGAGAGGGGGCTTGGGCCAGTGAGGTGTAAATTTTTATAAATATTTATCCACTTGTGCAGTTTCTGACAGCCCAGAGCTGCAGAGTAGAACCTGTGGAATAACCTTTACAGCAGAGCCAGCCATGTTAGGTTCTGTTTGCTCAGTAAGGAGAGGCTGTGTGATCTGTGCTTTATATCTGTAATTAATTGTGTGATGCATTTGAATTTTTTGGGTTCCAATTGTGAATATTCTTCCCAAATCCCTGTGCTTGGGGCAGGGGGAGGGGAGTTTGTTTTCAGCACCTCTGAAGTTCTTGCAGTGCAGAATGTTTTCTTTGGGTCAATTGATTATTGACATCCGAAATTCCCGTTTCTCGGCTGGGGAAGGGGAACAAGGCCTGCCTGCTGAGAACAAAGGCTGTTCCATTACAGGGATTATTGCACTTGCAAACCTAATTATCCCCTCTGGGACTCAGCCCGGGCCTAAAGCAGCCTGGATTATGGAGGCAGGTTCTGACTTTCAGCTCTGTTCAATAGGTTTCTGACAAGCCTGGTCTTACAGATGATTAAATTTCAGTACAATGATTAGAGAGTTTTCTGCACAGGAATCACTGGGATTTTTGGAGGTTGGACTGGGACAACACTTCCACTCTGAGGCTTGCTTGGGTTTTTTCCCTCCTTTTATTTTTATTCAGGGGAAAGAAAGGAGGATTTTCTTTTCAAGCAGAGCTATCCTTCAGGTCTGGCATGAGAGGAGTGATTGATTTGCTGGGGAACAGCAGACTGTATCAGGCTCATGCTTGAGGAATTAAATTGCCATAAATAAGTGGTGACTGAGCAATATTATTGAGAATGAGCCTGGTGAGAGCTGGGTGTCACTGAGTGTGTCCCCAGGCTGGCAGTGCAGGTGTGACAGGGCAGGCTCTGCAGCTCCAGTGACAGCCACTCCAGCCAGCTTTAGGTGCTTCCCTTGGCTCATTGTTACTGAAGCTTCCAAAGGATGGAAGTGTACTTCATTGCCCAGGAGAGAACAAAAAATAAGAAAAAAAAAAAGGATTTTCTTGCAATCTAAATCCTAAGCCTCAAAAACTTACTTCCAAAGTATTAACAGTGTTAACATCAGTCCTTTTTCCAGGCTCTGCTTGCCACTAAATGCATATTTTTATAACCCTAAGTCCAGCTATTTATCCAAATTATCGTGTTTTTTAATACGCTCTGCACTTACCTTACCTCGTTCTTGTAATGAAGGTAGGAATATCTGCAGATGAACCTGCAAACAGCAATACCAGAAAATTTGTGAGGGGTTGTCTTGTGGAATTGCAAGATACTGAATCATTGATGCCCTTAAGGCATCAGTGCAAAGGATGTTTGGGTCCTTAGGAGCCTTCTGCAAATAAAACCCAACCCAATCTCTGGACAGTGCAAACAAACCCCACCCAAGTGAACTTTTCTTGTTCTTCATGGCCAGTTCTGAGTGGCCTCCTGCGTGTGTCCTCAGTTCCTGTTTGATGTTCAGCCATGTCAGAATTCCTGAGAATCTCCCAGTTTCTGTGCTAGGCAAAGAAAAGTACAACATGTTTTGTCTTCTGCTGACTGGTGAGGATCTGCTGAGTGAAATTTAAAACGGTTTCCTTCCGAGAATGAACATTTGGGAATGTTTTTGAAGGCCTGTGCAGGATGGGAGGTTGCTCTTGGCACCATGAAGGTCTGGGGAAGCAGAGGAGACTGAGGTTTGCAGTAACTTTTATTGGCCCAGCTGTTGGAGCTACGGCAGGTAGATGAGTTTTAAAGCACATAAACCCTTCTCAGAGTCTGCAATAGAACAGGGGGGTTTCAAAGCTGAATGCGGGTGGAGAGAGATTGCTGAGTTTTCCTGAGCTTTACAGGAAATTTTCCAGAGGCAGGATCCCTGGTGGATGGCAGCCTGGATGCTCAAGTGCACAGCAAGAGATTTGACTCCAGAGCTGGTATCAGTTGTACTTTTTTCAGTGAAAGAAACAAAAAAGCTTTAATTTCTGTTTTGATGTGGAGCAAGAAAAATAAGTGTGAGGATGTCTTTCAGACTCTGCCAGTTAATAGTCATGGTAGACTATTTTTCCTCCTGAGAGTTTGTATAACTCAGACTAAAATAATTTGCACTGAATCTGTTCCTGTAAAACTGTTCAGTGTTTGGAATTCGTCTTTTGTTTTTGTGACTGGGTTTTGTGCTTGAGATCAGAATGAATCCATTCATACTGCAGAAAGACTTTTTGGAAAAATATAAATGTATGTGTTGAAGTATGTCTTAAACCAGTTCTTAATTATCGTTTCATGTTTTTTAATCTATTAATTTATTCCTCCTGAAGTAATGACAGTCCTTAAGTCATAGGCTACTTCCTCTGAAATGCAATGGTAGTGGAAATTTGCTATAAAATAAAGATCCAAGGAAAAACTAAAAAAAAAAAAAAAAAAAAA
>VYZT01045307.1:28608-90023 GCA_013400735.1 Pomatostomus ruficeps
AAAAAACAAACAAACAAACAAAGAAGACAACAAAACCCAGTGGTTTTGTAGCTAAGTAGACACAAACAGGAGGGTCTGGCCCTTCTGTGTGTCAGGTTCTCAGGTGTGGTGAGATCAGCCCTGAGCCTGGCAAGGTTTAATTCCCACCTTAAGAGAACATTGGAATCCTGCCCCGAGTGGTTCATCCAAGCAAGGCCTGAACTGCAGAATTCACCTTTTCAGAGCTCTGGTTTGCCTAAAAATGCTGCATTTTGTCCTTGTGTGAGGGGATGGTGGTGCCCGTGGACTGTCTGTGCTAAGCCAGGCTCAGTTGGGACTGGGTTTAGAGCAGCTCTGACCTCAGCCCTGGCTCCTGCTCCAGGATTTGCCTCTGGAAGCACCCAGGCTCTTGGAATAAACAGCCCAGATTCGAGTCTGGCTGAGAAGGATCTGCTTTCCTCTCAAGCAGGATGTGGACACTTTGGGCAAAATGTTCAGTAGGTGCCTTTGGATGGATCTGTTTTCTCCATCACCCGAGGTTTTCTGTGTTGTCTTCAGTGCAGAGAAATTGATGGAATTCCCAAAAATCCCCAGTGTGGCAGCTGAAGCCTCGATTCTTGGGTTTTAGTCCTTTCTGTTGATATCCATTCCCATACAGGAAATGATTTTGGACAATTTAGTGAATTTCCATGGAGGTTGAGCTGACTGTTGCCAGTTTTTAACCTTGGTGGTTATTTGGTCACTTTGCCTGAGGTGCTAGGTGCTCAGCAGCTCCGAATGCTGGAGACGCTTTGTCCCCAGTGAGAGGATTTTTGTGTCTTTGAAGCTGCCTGGCCCTCTCTCCTTTTCCTTTTGGCTGCGTGTAAAACATCCCCCAGATGATGCAGTGCCTCGTTTCGGTGTTTGTGAGCAGCCTGGAGCTCACCTGTTTAAAAGGTGGCCCCCTCTTAGGATGTCAGCAATATTTCCTAAATAATTGTAGCAGTTAAGGTGCAAGTACAATGTAATTAAGGGGAAATGTCACTTTATAGCACAGAATTGAGCACCGAGGCAGAGCTCGCTCTCTGCAAAGAGCAGGGAGCATGAAATGCAGAGCTATTTAATTCAGCAGGAAAGGTTTACAACCCTCCCACTTTGAAACCCAGAACAAAACTGCATTATTGGAGTGGTAATACACAATGCTGCTTAAAGCCAGAGGTGTCTCACCTTCTTTAAATATTCTTCAGAAGCAATCAGATGGCAAACACACATTTTCACAAAAGCAGCTCCTTCCACAAAGCAAGCAAACTTTATAAAGCTGCTAAGCCTTATAAAATCTGTTATTACTTGTGTCCTTTATACTCTAGGTGTTTTAGCTTTTAAAGAGATATTATCACTTTAATTAAAAACTTATCAAAGCCTGCCTCTCACGCAGAAGCAATTCAGGAATTCCAAACACAAACACCTCGCCGTGTAAATTAGATGCTAGAATCATATCAAACTTCAGCTATGTTAATTATTTAAAAAAAAATAAAACTCTCCCAGGCATTTAATGAAGTAGATAAGCAGAGTAGCTTGTTGTTCAAGCTGGGGATGTCTTTGAGCTCGGAGGGGATGGAAACAGGAAATTCCTTTGGTGCAAGTGAGCTTTGATTTTGGTCCTTAATCGTGTCTGGTACCTAAATCTGTTCCACAGAAGGTGATATTAATGAGGGGCTGACGTGGCAAAAAGGCCATGGAGGCCTTCAAAACGTTCATCAACCTTTAGAAGGTTTTGGGTCGGGTTTTGTGCAAGGCCTGAGCCTCTGTCACTCCATCTCGTGACAGAAAATACCTTTGTTCCTTGTGGTTAGGTTGAGCACCAGAAAGAACAGATATTTTTTCCAATGAATATAACGGATGAAAATAAAGATATTCTTGTACCTATGCTGCTTATGTTCCTTTGAGAAGGTGCTCAGTTATGACTGAATTTTCAGAATAACAGTTCTTAATGTGTGGTTTCTTTTCTTTTAGTTTGGCTTTTTTTTTGTTTTGGCTTGGGATTTTTTTTGTTTTTGTTTGGTGGGGCTTTTTTGTTTTAGTTTGGCATTTCTTGTTTTAGTTTGGCTTTTTATTTGTTTGTTTTGGTTAGGCCTTTTTCTTGTTTTGGTTTGGCTGTTTTTTCTTGGTTTGGTTTGGCTGTTTTTTGTTTGTTTTGTTGTTTTTTTTTATTTGAAGGCCTTTATTGACAGGTGATCAGTAACTCTGCTGTATAAAAAAAATGCCTTTTTAGGTAAGATTGTCACTGTTACGTGGTGCTGCCAAGTCTCAGTGGGTGTAGGGTGAAAAGTGCATTTTTGCTGTGAATTCTGGCATTCCCAGCCCCATGTCAGGCCCTTGACAAGTACCTGAAAGTCTCTTTTAGGGTCACCCTGCCCTGGGTAGAACCTTGGTGTGCTGAAATCCAGTGGGAACAGAAGTTCTCCCTGGAACAGGCAAAACCAGCTTTCAAATTTAGCCCCTTTTACATGGGTTCTCAACAGTGGGTTGATGGACATGGATATTTATTTTTGTAAGTCCATTTTCAAGGGATTAAAGTCATCTCAAGCCTTGCTTTACCTTACCCTGTACAAAATCCTGATTGTTGGTATTTGTTGTGCCAAATTCCCTCGCCAGTGTCACCACAGCCCATATTCAAATCTTTTTCTCTTCCTTGTGTGGCTTCACAGTTCAGAATAAATAGGGAAAATATGATTTTAATAACTAAAATTTCCTCCTCAGGCTGTGTAGTTTTAGACTCGCCTGGAGTATTTGTTAAAAACACGGTGTAAATAATGTGAATATTTCAGTGTTTAGAGCCCAGACAACAACCTGTGTACAGACACCACAGAAATGCAGTTTTTAAGAGACAAATCTTATATTGGTGCTAGTTTCCACAGGTTCAGTGACTCATGGAAGAACAGATTTGCCCCTGCTGAAGTCATCTCTGTGGGGTTTTTTATTGTTTTGTTTTTCTTTTTTTGCCTTTGCGTGTTTTTTGGATTTTATGGGTTTTCTTGGGAAGCTGGTAGGTGACTCCGAAGCCTTGCCTGGTTTAATATAGCAATGGCATGTTTGGAAATCCAAGTGCAGGATGTATGAGATCACAGAGTTGTTTTAAATTTTGAGGTATTTTGGAAGATTTATGGGTATCGTGGGTTTTTTAACTTTTAGAGATTATTGATTTCTCAGCACCCAGTTGAGCAGGTGGAAACAATGTGGGGGTTCCTGTAGTGTCCCAGCACTGAGTGTGTGTTATATATCCCTTTGCTTTCAGGATATTTCACTTTTTAGTGCCTTAGAGAACCTCTAATCCCAGAGTAGATTGAAAGTTTACTGCTGTGACTTTTGAGGTGTGTTAGGAGGGGGTTTTTTTGCAGGTTTTTTTTGCCTTTGGCGTGTAACAAATTGCTAATTCACTTTCAGAATAATCTCCTATATTTTTGCAAATCCCATCTCGTTTTCTGATGAAATATTTCTGTTAATACCCTCTCTAGATAAGGGGCTGGGATTTAGCGTGTCCAGAATCCTCTGGGGCCCGTGGTTGCTGCCAGGGATGTGTGGTGAACCCAAAACTGAGTTGTTTCCCAGTTAATTGTCTGGGTTTCAGCTGCACACCAGGGGAGCTGGATTTCTGGGGGGTTTGAAGCCTTTGGGTAATTGCAGGCACAGCTCAGAGCTCCCAGCGAGCCGCGAGGGTGCCAGGAGACTCTTCTTATAAATGGGCACAAAATTCCACGGTATAACAAAGCAATACCGACTGGAAGATGATTAGGATGGAATAATTTTGCCTGAGTCTAAGGCAGAACAGTTTTTCTTCTGCCATTCCTAGAAAATCCTAAGGAATTTGAGGAAAACCATTGAGCAGAGGTGCAGCAATGCCTTTAAAATGATTTTTTTTAACATTCTCAATACTTTTTCACCCACCAACCTAATGATACACTTGCACAGGGTGCATTTTTCTCGGCAATTTTGATGTTGCTGATGAAAATCCAAACACTTTCAGGTTTGTAACAAAAGGTTGTCCTGGCTGCTATCCTCACGCTCGCTTCCATCGTTGCTTGTTGTTCTAAAAATGTGCTTTTTTGACCGTGTGTTGTTTTAAAATGAGCCTGTGGTGTACTCTTGACTTGAATGGATGGTGGAGGAAGAAGAAAGGATTTTCCTAATGGTTCAACAAGAGCACTTGGTAAATAATGTATCATCATCAAGTGCCAGCTTTATCTGAAAGATGACAGGTCTTTCTTTTATGATTCAGTGGTGTCTGTGCTGACCTGCTGCACACGCTGCCCGTCAGTGTTTTAAATCTGTTCTGGTGTTATCCAGCCCCTGTTACACTGATCCGCTCCTTTTTATACTTTCTAAAGCAGCTGCTGGTATTTGTGAAGTGGATGTTAGCAAATGGAAGAGTGAGTATTTTAAGGCTCATTAATATTTGAAGCAGAGAAATACAACTTCTGCCTTCGCATGTGTGGCAGGCGTCTGCTTTATGAGAACTGTGAGAAAGTGATTTTGCTTATTGATTGACACTATCAGGCAGCCAGGCAGACACTCCAGCAGGTGGAATCACCTTTTTGTGTTGATGCCTGCCAGAAGTTAACAACAAATGCGATGCCCTTGCTGCCAGTGAGAGCTAATGTGCACAAAGGTAATGGGTTTTAAAAGTGCTGCAAACCTTAATGGTGTGAGATCAATATTCCCGCTGCTATGGGTAAAATGCTGCTGCATATATTATTAAGACCTTCTTCAAAATTGAATTACTTGAAGCACTTTTGGACTGTTAGAGGATTCAGTATTTATCTCCACAATAAAATACTAATGGACCTGTGTTTGGGGAAATAAGATTAATATTTTTCTTCTCGCTTAGAAATATGAAAACTTATTTTAGGAAAGCAAAGATGCCCACGGATCTATTGGTTTCCTTGCTACTGGGTAATGTTTGAGATTGGAGGAAAGTTAAATTAGCTGGCAGAGGAGCTGGACAATTTTCCAGGGAGTACATATCTGCTCGTGTGTGTTTTTGTCTGCTGGAAAGAGAATGAGCAGGAGACCCCTGGTTTGTTCCCTCAGCAGTGTGTTCTTAACCTCAGAACCAAGGGGACGAGTCCCCAGGGAGGCCTCGGAAGGATGTTGGAGACCTCGGATATTTTCCAAGCTCCACTGTTTGAATATTAATGTGTGTGACTCTGAGGTTGTGTGTGTTAAGTGCAAAGTGTACAGGAGCTCCTTGCAGTGAATCTTGGGGTTTTTTGTTATCTCGAGAATGTTCTCGTGTGTTCTGCCAATTATCCTGTCAAGTTTTAACCTGGCTGCTGTCGTGCCTGCTATCATTAACTATTTGTTTGGAGTTGGTGTTCAGACAGCTTCTGGGAGAAGAGTTCTGCCTTCCTGGTGGATTCCCCGGGGCAGCCAGGGGAAGCCAGTTAAAGTGAAAAATGTGGTTTTTGTCTAGGTACATGATCGTTTGTTAAACAGGCTGGGCGAAAACAAAGGGAGAGGGGATGGCTTAAATGTTCCAACAGGAAGTAAACAGAACTGCCTTCAACTCAGGTTGGACTGAGTTACCGCTGAAATACATCCCAAACCTGTAAATGTTAATTGCAGTGAAAAAGCCACTTGTTAGTGTTGGGTTGGTTTGGGTTCCCAGCCCAGTGAAGCCATTGCCTTTGCACTGAAGTGTTGCCCTCAGTGCCCTCGCTGGGGTTTCCCAGCTGCAGAAGGCAGCAGTGCTGAGCCAGCCTGGCAATAAATGCAGAATGCAGCAGTGCTGAGCCAGCCTGGCACTAAGTGCTGGAGGAGCAGTGCCATGGCTGCAGCTCCACCCTGGCAATGAGTGCTGGAGGAGCAGTGCATGGCTGCAGAGGAGCAGTGCCATGGCTGCAGCTTCACCCTGGCAATGAGTGCTGGAAGAGCAGTGCCATGGCTGCAGCTTCACCCTGGCAATGAGTGCTGGAGGAGTTGTGCCATGAGTGCAGCTCTACCCTGGCAATAAGGGCTGGAGGAGTTGTGCCATGGCTGCATGTTTTATTGCCTGTGCTGGGGCAATAAGTGCTGGAGGAGCAGTGCATGGCTGCCGCTCCACCCTGGCAGTAAATGCTGGAGGAGGAGTGCCATGGCTGCAGCTCCACCCTGGCAGTAAATGCTGGAGGAGCAGTGCATGGCTGCAGCTCCACCCTGGCAGTAAATGCTGGAGGAGGAGTGCATGGCTGCAGAGGAGCAGTGCCATGGCTGCAGCTCCCCCTGGCAATAAATGCTGAATGCAGCAGTGCATAGCTGCAGTTTTTATCACCAATGTCCCACGCTGGGCCTGTGCCCCTGTGCCACACGAGAGCCCACTCTGGCATGCCCAGCCTGGCGCATAGGAAACGAGATCCCGTGGCATGAGCCCAGGGCCAGGTTCCTGCTCCTGGCCAGGCGGGCAGAGCCCTCCTTCCCCGCGCGGAGCCGTGTGCCTGTGTGGGATGGCTGTCAGGGGAATGTATTCAGCGTTCCATAACATTGGCACCGTGCACAGGAGCAGTGCGCTCACCAATCCTCCCCAAACGCTCTCTTTACTGCAGGGCTGTTCAAACACGGCCCCAAGCGTGACTCTGATGTGGAGTGGAGGGGGCAAAATCAAGCTGATAAAAACCTGAGGTATAAATATTGTCATAAGGTGAGGAGCACATGGAGTTCATCCTGCTCAAAGTCATGCTTGGCATAGATCTACCAGATCTCCTGCCAGCTATTTTTCTTTTTATGCTTCCCCCTCCAGTGCCAGTTGGAAAAATATAAAATCTCAACTCATTTTCTCAAGAGAAAAGGAAATAAATTTCCCTATGTTTGTGTATATGCATGCACCCACATACATATGTGTGTATACATATATATATAAACCTGTGTGTATATCTGTATATGTTAAAAACTCTTTCTCCATGTCACATGACAAAGTTTTAGGAAAAATAGGAGACAAAAAAAGGTAGGAAAAAGAAACCAGACTTGGAGAAACTGAGGCATAGCATGCAAAATATGACTATTTTTTTTATTTCTTACTCTCATGTTTGTCTATCTGCATAAGGTATCTTGTAAATTACTTGCTAATTTAAAGTATGATGTTCATAAGAGATGATTCCTGGATAATTCCCGCAGTATTCAGGCAGAAGAAGAGATGAGCCATGTTGGAAAATCATTAATTTCCTCCAGTATCTCTGTTTGTCTCCCCTCTAAATATATGTGCTTGTAAATGCATAAGAATGCAGTTAATATTGAACTATAATGTGCACCTGTGTTTTATTGCTAATAAGTTTAAATCATTGCACTGCAATAGGAACTCATTCTTGTTCAGTGTTTCAGTGGAACATGTTTTATAGTGATCTTTATTTACTTATTTTTTTAATTTATTACTTTCCCTGCCATGGAGCAGTAAGAGTGTTACAGCCCCAGACACTGTCAGCAGTTCTTCAGGTGCAGGAGAACCAGAAGTCGTGCAGAACATTCCCACCTTGCACAAGCCACCCTCTTGCAGAGTCTTCTTTTTAAGAGAAGGTGAGGAACAGCAAACTAAGATGGGTTTACAGAAAGTTCCACTCATCTGATGGGCCTGTGAATATATTTGTGATTATAATGAGTCTGCATCTTTGGCTTAAGGCTGAGAGGCAAATGGCAGAGTTCTGATAAAAAGGACTTAACAGTGACTGCAGGCTGTGTGATGCTGTGATGTAAATGGAAAAGAGTTACAGAATGCTGCATTTTCTGAATTAAAAAATATTTTGGGGTGTCATTGGCAGGTGTGTCCAGCTGGGCTCCTCTGCAGTTGCATCCAAACAGGTTCAACAGCTGTGTCTGTGTTGATAATGTGCAAACCTGGATTACAGGGTAGGAAAAGGTTGAACTGTATCTTCAATTGACATTTTGTACGCTGGCTTCTTTTCATATTTTGGGTGTAAAATACTTCAAGGTGATAATTCACTGTCCTCTCTGTAGCTCAGATCAGGTCCTTGCAGCTAAAATGAGTAAGCACTGTAAATGTGCTCACCTAAGGACCACTTGCACTGTCCTTCAAGCTGCATTTACCTCAAGCTGTCGGCAGTCTGAGGGGATCTACAGGGAGCTTGGGTTGAGAATCCCAAGCAGTGCAATGGACTCCAGTTGGAGTGTGGCTGTGCTGGCAGCAGCTCTTGTTATGTGTGCACACCCCAAACCCTGAACAGCCCTGCAGTGCTTTTATGGGCCCTCATTCCAAGCTTACCCAAATCTTTTTGTGCTCTTGGCTCTCACAGTGAGCCCCAGAGACAGGGACAGAGTCTGCGCCCAGCACAGGGAGGAGCTGGAGCTGCTGCAGAGAGGCCAGAGGAGCCCCAGGATGAGCAGAGGGATGGAGCCGCTCTGCTGGCAGGAAAGGCTGCGAGAGCTGGGATTGTTCAGCTGCACAGGAGAAGCTCTGGGCTCAGCTCAGGGTGGCCTTGCAGGGCCTGCAGGAAAGCTGGAGAGAGACAATTGCCAAGGGCTGCAGGGCCAGGAGCCAGGGAATGGCTGCCAGTGCCAGAGGTACAGGGCTGGGTGGGATATTGAGCAGGAATTGTTCCCTGGCAGGGTGCCATGGCAGGGACACCTCCCACTGTCCCAGGCTGCTCCCAGCCCCAATGTCCAGCCTGGCCTTGGCCACTGCCAGGGATGCAGGGGCAGCCCCAGCTTCTCTGGGCACCCTGGGCCAGGGCCTCCCCACTGTGTTCTTCAATGGTTCTGCAGTTTGTTATCTTGGGCTTTTTTTGGTGAAGTTAAGTCTGTACTTAAAGTACGTAACCACTTGTCTATTATGTTGGAAGGTAGATGCTTTTTTTCTTTTTTTAAAAACATATATACTTTAAACACGTTCTGATATGAACACGTGAATAATAGAAAACGTGGTTTCTTTTATATGGTGCCACTTTATCTGCAGGAAAGTGTTTCGCTTCCTTTGAATTTCTAACCCTGCAACAAAGGCAAATGGTGTTTGCCTTTGTTACAAGTCTGTTTAAGTTGCAAATTCCCAAATTCTGAAAATTGCTACCATTGCCTTGTTTTTGTATAGATCCAACTCGCTTGAAGTGCTTTTCTGCGTGTGAGCTGCAAAGGCATTTGTGCTGGGGTCACTGCCTGATGATAGACTCACACTTAGCTTTTCCATACACTTAGAGGTACTTTGTGTATAGGTAAAACTTTCAGGATGTGGGGTTTAATTCTGGCAAATAGATGGGACCAAAATCTTTTACTGCAAAGGACGTGATTGCTTTCAGTTTACCCCTCTGTGCTGATCCTAACGCAGCTCTGCAGGGCAGGCTCCTGTCTCCTTGGGCTGTTTTGGAGGAGAATTTGCATTGAGTGAGTCAATCCTGCATAACAGACACTTTGTGTGCTTACAAAGCCATATCTACCAATTTACTGGTGTTTCAGCATCAAAATGTTTGAGGGAAAGAAGGATTTATGTCAGCCATCTGAGCTTTTACCTGTTCCAGGGTTCTGTGGAGGGAGGCTCCCACTGAGCCTGTGGCTCTGCTGTGCTGATATTTGCAATTAGTGTGGTTTATTTGCAATTAGGATCAAGTCTATGGCCAAATTCTCTCTTCATGCTTTGCAGTGGTGTTTGGGAAAACTGAATTTGGGCACTGCTGGCTCACAGAGTCTGGAGCTGCACCCGGTGCCAGCAGTGGTATTAAGTTTAGTTTAAAGCATATTTGTTAGAATTGAGAAGTGGCTTTGTCACAAGTGTTTCCCTGCTCTAAACCAGTGGGATAACTGTGCTAGCTGAAGAACAAAAAGGATGGAACTGTGTGCAAAAAGGAAGTGGAGAACAACTGATCTCACCTTCACAGAATGAGTTAAAAATTTTGTAGCAGTTGACACAGAGCAATTCTGCTGTGACTTATTGCTCTTCAGGCACCTCAGAAAGGTGCTCGAGAGCTGATTATTCCAAAGACTGCTTGTTGCCAGAATAACACGTTGCGTTTAGTCTTAGAATTTTATGTGCAATAGCCAATAAAATACAAGACTGGTTTTGAAAATATATTTTATGTTTACCTCAGAAGTTGCATTAAAATGATTTTGATTTCAATCTTCTATACTGGACATGTATTTTATGTGTGTAATAGCAATATTTGGACTTTCCTAGGGCTGTCATGATTTGTTACACTGTGGGATCCAAAAATACAACGCTCAAGAAATTGTAGGGTCAGTGAGACTCATTGGGTAAATAGAAACTGCTAATTAGTGTGTACTGTTGAATTCATACAGTGAATATTTTAGTGACATTTTTTATGCTACCTACAAAAATAAGATTTTCCTCTGCAACAGGAGTTTGGAAACGTATTCAAAAATTATTATTTGCTATTAAACATGTCTATGCAGATGAATCTAACGGCTAGAATTCATAAGAATATAATGCTGTTCAGGTTTTAATGAAGAGCCTGACATTTAGAGGCTTTTGTACACAGATTTCCCTTAAAGGCTTCACCCTTGCAAAGATATTTCAAGAAGCTGCTGGAACTTGGTGTATAAAATGGTGGTGAAGTGCACAGCAGTGGAACAGGGGGGTAATTTTGAGTGCTACTGCCCAGCTGAGCCACTGGAACTTCTGTCAGGTGCTTCTCCAGGTACACAGCTGAATTCCTGAGGCCCTGATGGAAAGGTTTTATTTATAGCTGTACCTGAAGACTTCTATCAAAGGAATGTAATCAGTCTGAACCTCCAGGCTGCTTCATCTCAGTCCCGTCGCTTCCCCTGTTATAAAATCCATCAGCTGGCATAACAAGGCAACTTAAAGACATCTTTTATTTTATTTTAAACCACAGTCCTTGATATTAAGCAGCCAGGTAGGGGAATGGAGTGTTTCTGGAAATGAAGCTGTTTGCACGCACAAAGCCCCTACACTGAATATTTCGAATGTGAGGAAAGGAAAAAAAGCAAAGAACAATGTAGGCAGAAAAGCAGGCAAGGATACTGTGGCATGTAAGGATACTCTGGCAGTAGAACGAGTCAGCAAAGGCGTTCCTGGTTACTCTGCTGATGTCACAAGAATGGCTCTCTAGAAATCCAAGGATTCAATGTTGGCAACGCTGTAGCAAAAATTGCTTTGTGTTTTTGGCTTTAGCAGCAGTTGGATAGAGGCTGAAACTGGTTTCTGTGCTATTAATTGTAATAATCAGCTTTGTATCCCTTGGCATTTATATAGACCCCATAGACCTGAAAGTGCTGTGATTATCCCCATTTCACAAAGATCAGTGAGAAATGTGAGTGCGGTGACACCTCAGTGTCATCGAGGTGTTCCCTAGAGCCTGAAATGGAGCTCTGGCCTCCCAAGCCCTGTGTCTTTGCCCGTTAGGTTGTTCTGATCTCAGTGGTGTTTTCACCTTGGAAGAGTAGAAATCTTTGTTTGCAGGGTTTGGTTTCCACTGTGGCTCAGTAGTTTCCGTATAAAACAATTATTGCCATAACTATAGTGTGTAAGAGTAGCTCCCAATACATGAAAAACTCCCAAAATGTGAAGGAATACAGACTATGGAATGTTGGAAACATTTTTGTTATATCCAGTGTTACTAATTCACTTAAGGACCACAGAAACCTCAGAGAGCTCAATCACCAGAGCAAGGGTGGTTTGAGGGACACAGTCTCAGAATCAGATGTCTGACAAGAGAAAAGGATAACACAGGAAGACAAAAGTAGATCAAAATACTCAAAGATTAAGAAGAAGGTGAAGATCAACAGTGTCCAGAGTGAGTATGTTCAACACCATTTGTGTGCCTGAGCAGTGAGGATCAAACCAAGCATTGTTATTGCATCCCTGACAGGAAACCAATCTCCCCATGCAGTTCTTCTGCCATGTTGTCTCTTCAGTTGGAGTTGGTTGGGTTTTAAGCTGTTTCTCAAGGCAGGATGATGTGTTTGGGAGCCACCAGGGCTGTGAGGTGTTTCCAAGCAAGGACACGCTCTTCCCTGGGGTCAGAGAACGAGGACAGCCCTGGCAGCTCCTGCTGCTGAGCTCCCTGCAGAACGAAATGCTGCTGGAAGTTCTATTTTTGGTAGGTCTGGTTTAGCTGCAGGATGAGGCTGGAGATTGAATTAAACATTTTGTTGGGCATAGCTGTTAAAGGTTTGCTGGTTTGTTTGGTTTGGGGTTTTTTAAGACTTGTTCCATTTCCATAGCATGCACTTAGTTTCCAGTGGGCTGCCAGGATTAGGGGAAAATGGTCCTGGAGCTGCTGCAAGGATCCTTACACAGATATCTGATAGCAGGCTAAATCTGAAACAGGGGTCGTGTCCAGGCTTGTCCTTTTGTCATATTTCTTATTCACTTAAACCCTAAACTTTGTTCTTTTTCAAATACATAAGCAAGACAAAAATATTCAGCTATTTAAAAGAAAAAAAAAGGTGTGGGTTATTTTTTGGTTGGTTTTTATTTTGTTTTTTACAGAAATGGTATTATTGAGGAAAGCAAAGATGAGAATTTATGTATATGTAACTTAAATGGTTGCCATAGTTGAATAGCACTTATGACTTACTCTGGATTTGATGAGCAAACTCCTTGTTCAGAGAAAGAAGCATTGTTGTAAACCCCAGAGAACACACTTTGCTTTGCTGATTGCAAAGGTGGTGTTCTGATTTAGGAACTGCAAACCTTCTGATACCAGGTGTTGATTTTATTTTTTATTTTCAGTGCAAGCATGGTCGTGCCTTGCCCTGTAAATTTTGCAGGACACGCTGGTGACCAGTTGGTGCTAGACTTGCTCAGGAATTCCACCCCTGGCCAGAGATAACAACGAGCTGCAGCTGCTGGAGCTACGTGTTGCTCTCCCTACAGCTGGGAACAACTGCATTTCTCAGCAAGCAAGCAGTGATTAGCATTTTGATCTTGACAAGCACTTTCCTGTCTGAATACCAATGTCTGAATGATTGTTTTTGCCAAGCGAGGCATAAACAGCCAGTGCATCTAGAGCTTGTAGTTAGCTCCTGCTTACTGGAAGCATGTGATCAAATACTTGCACACTTGATTACTCCTAATACAGTCTTTAAAAAATCTCCTCAGATTTATAGCTGTAGAAAAAAAAAATGTAGGTTTGTGTGTCTAAATATGCTAAATCAACTAATTCCAGGATGAAATGCTCGATGCTGAAAGAGCATCCAGTGTCAGGTGTTGTGATCTAATATGTTGGTGCTTCATGCCAGTGCTCCCAGCTACATGCAAATTAACAGTATTCAAGTGTAACCACACAGCATTTAGAGTCTCCAGATTAGCATAGCCTGAGAAAAATCCAATTATCCTTTCCTTGGTTGTTTGCCTTCATTATATTTTTGTTTCAGGGTACCTCTTTTATTAAAATTTCAGAATTATTTAGAGAACTAAAATCAGATTTATAAACAGCAAACGGTAATACAAATCACCAGGCTGAAGTATGAGAGTGCTTTGTCTTTCAGGAAAGGAAACATGTCACAAAGGAAGCCCAGATCCCAAGGAATAGGGGAACAGAAGTTAAGCTTTGCAATGTGTTTATGCCTCGTTGTAAAAGAGGCTTAAACAAAAACCAACTGATGCTCCTGGTCTCATTTTAACTGTTGGAGAAAAGCCTCCTGTCCTCCAGTCAGGGACAGAACAGCTGCAGAAAGTTGTCCTGTGCAGGGCTGAAAAGAACAGAGGGAGGTTTCACAGAGCCATGGAATGGGTTTGGGGTGGAAGGGGTCTCCAGGACCATCTGGGTCTGGGTGCCAGCGTGGCTCCTGGAAGGCTGGACGGGGAGGTTCCCTTCACATCCCTGTTCCACGTCTGCTTGGGGTGTTCTCACAGCCTCACAGGCACAGATTTGGCAGAAGGCTGGAGGTACTTGGAACTGTAGCTCAGATCCAGTTTGCTGCAGAAAATAAAGAGCTTGGGCTGGTAGAGCTTCAGTTTCTGGGCAGGGCTTGCAAGTTGCCATATGCTGAAGGGCCAAGCTGCCTCTCAAACCAATTTCCAACTGGCCTGAAGGACTTGGGATTGTCCAAATTCAGTGCAAACTGTTTGTTTAAGCAGAGGAAAACGATACCACTTCATAGAAGTGTCTCTAGATTGCTGTAAGCTAAACGGAGCCTTCTGTGCAGGAACTTTGTTGTTTGTGGTTTTCGTCTGTGTCTGAGTCGATAGGAAGGGAAAATGTTTGGGAATCGCTTAACAGGGAAGGATGTTAGTAGCAGTCAAATGCAATGCATCAGTGTGCCAGTTGTCCAAGATCAGCCCTGATCAGTGCCCTGCAGCTTTATTAAATAAAGGGAGAGCTGATGGTGACAGAGCCCTCCAGCTGTGAGACCGGGGGTGAGACAGAGCCATGTCACGATAAAGAAACTGCTGAAGATGCTCAGTTACGGGTACCTGTGAGGCATTTAAATTATTGCCAGGAATATCCATCAGCAGAGGTCTTGGACTGTGCAGGTTACAGAGTGTGCTGATTGCTGGTGGCAGAACTCTGAGAGGTGCTAGTGGGAACCACAGGGGGACTCTGAGAATATCCTGAAGTGTCAGAAACAAAAGGTGGCTTGAAAATTGCATGAAGAACAAAAATATATATTTGTGTGGTTTAATAGAGGAAAGGAAGCAGATTGGAAGTACAACTGAAGGGTGTTTTTGGGGACCATCAAAACCAGGGATTTCAATCTTTACGTTTGCACACACTTGAGCTTTTTCCTGAAGCAAGAAAGCCTTGCCAAGGTCTCAGCCAGCATTGCTGTTACCTGGGGGGCACTCTGTGGAAATGTAGTGGAGCATGACTGCTACTGGAGCCCGTGTGAAATGGAGCATTCCCACAGCATTGGGATTGGGTGTTGTGAAGAAATCATTCATCGAAGTCAGGCTGAGGTAAATGAGGGAGAAGTACTTAGCAAGGAAACTCAGAATTAACAGGGTGTTAAATTGCTGCCAGAGACCCTTGTGACACAAGTGGCCAAGGAATGCATAATTTCCTTGCAGGAATAAAAGTCCAGGAGGTATAAAATGGCTGCAGCCAGGAGCTCTTTGCTGGTGCTCGGGCTGTGGGGCCAGCACTATAGTTTGTGTGTTCTTTACTCCCACATCCTTCCTCTTTGCAAACGTTACAGATCAGTTTGGTCTTAGAATGGGATTTTATACAGAATCACAGAATGGGTTGGGTTGGAAGAGGCCTTAAATATCATCTTATTCCAACCCCCTGCCACAGGCAGGGACACCTTCCCCTGCACCAGGCTGCTCAGAGCCCCATCCAGCCACCCTCCTCTACAGATTATTTGACCCATTTTAGAAAATAACACAACAACAACAAATAAATCCCCCGCATTCCCAAGTTATAAAACCAAACCCAAACCCCCACCTTTTTTACTGCAACATCGCTCTCTCCCCAAGTGAGGAGGGTTTCCTTAGGTAACAACTCTGTTGTTTCACTGGGCTGCCAGTAAATTGCTGCTCTGTACTGAACAAGGGGCAGATGCATAAAAGAGAATCTCAGCTGGCAATTTTATGCACAAATCTAAGGGCCTTTAGTAGATTGACCTTCTGCTAGGATTCTGTGCTAGATAACTGTGCCTTGTACAAAGCGAATGGTGTTAGTAAAGCTTCTCTTTGAGAGGAGTTTAAAAATACTGGGGTGGTAATTGCTGATGAGATGGAATCCTTGGGGAGCAGGCGAGGGAGAGGTGGGGGATGTACGAGGGAATAAATGAGCTGCGAATCCAAAATAGCTGCCAAGAACGTGATTATAGAATGTTTGAGGTGGTTGTGCAGGGAGTCTTGGTGGTGAAATAAGCAGGGAGCTATTTTCTAGACAGCTGAGCTGGTGGTGAAGAACTAGAACGTGAAGAAATTCGGGAGGCAGCCGGAACCCTTGGGAATAACAAAGCACCAGGTGCCGTTCACTTCACAGTAGGAGCTCCAAGAATTATCAGTTCCATCTTGTTAGCTTGGGGCGAAAAAAGCTGAGGAATGGTGAGTAATGGCCATAACGAATAGAAGATGAGGTTTGGATTGCATAGAGAAGAGCTGTTTATTTGCTAATACAGAAGGCAAGCGGCTGGAACTAACACAGGCCAGGTATTGTGTCAGCTCCGTGATGGAGTGACCGCTGAGTGACCGCTAGGCAGGGAGTCACCGCTCCCACGCAAAGGTGACAGCTGGAGCCACCTGCTGGAGTGGGAGGATTCGTGATCTTCCTGAACTGCCACTTTCCAACTCGTTTTTGTGTCTCTTCACATCCGTGTTTTCCTCTTAACCACTACCAGCTCACAAGTTGCTGTGATTTGTTCCCAACTGCTGTAAAAATCTCCCAGCTCTGTAGTTTGTGCTTTCTTTGGGCTGCTCCTGCAGGAGTCTCTTGCTCGGAAGCTGAGCCAGGGTCAGGGCTGTGCTTCACAGAATTTGACCTTATTTTAGGGGTAGTTGATCCTTATTAAAGTCAGGTATCGTCCATCCATCTGCAAAACAAACCCAAGGATACCTTTATTACCTCTCCCCCCTCCTTCCTGCCAAGGATTTTCAGAATAATGAGGAGCTTTGAGAAGTTTTGATGGAACATGATGATTGAATTAAAAAGTACAACAGTAGGCTAAATATAGGTAATATTAATTTCTCAAATCTATGAGAAATTTTGTACTGGTTCATCTAAGTAGCAAAGGATTAATAATTCATACAAATCATAAAGGTTCAGTAAATCATGCGTCAAGTTAAGATTCCACTTGCTATCACATTTTCAGATATTGTGAGTCAGCAGCTTTATAACTGTAACCATCAGAATTTCAAATGTTAAATGTATTTTTAACACAGCTTAAGACTGCATAAGAATTTATAGAAGGTCACCCTTTTGAAAAATTTACCTGTGCATATGTAATTTGATATATGTAACACAATCTATTAAGCACATCAGGTTTATATTGTGCAATTTTCTTATGTCAACCGCAGCACAAGCTGAATTTTATTTCACCTTCTGCAACAAAGTCACTGACTGGGAGCTGCATTTCCGAGGCAAAGATCTGCCTTTTGAGCAACTTCAAACAGAGAAATATCATTTTACCAGATGTGTACAAGGCCAGGCCTCACTGGAGGCACAGCTTTTCTTGGAACTCTGCATCATCTTTTACTGAAAAAGAATTAAGGACTGTGATCACAAGCCTGGCATGTCAGCCAGAAAGGCCAGTTATTACAGGGAAGAAGTCAGCCTATAAAATCTGATTATTTTTCCTCATCCATTGGCCTGCCAAGAATGATAATCAGAATATATCTGTACTCATTAACGTGAAGGTGTTTGCATTTACATGTGCAGTAATATGTCTATAAAGACTTTTGAATTCTCTTCAAGGAGCAGGAAATTTGAACTGATAATCCTTTCTTAATGGAGAGGTCCAGTTTAAGTTTTCACTAAAGATGTTAAACCCAAGGGCAGTTCATGTAATGCTGTCTTTACATGTGATTATTTCAATTTTAAAGTAAAGAATAATCTTACATTCCTTTCATGTAAATTTTGACCTTTGTAATATTTGTGTATGAGAGATTTCGAGTTAAAATCTATTTTGAATCATCACTTCATAGAATCATTAAGGTTGGGAAAGGCCTCCAAGGCCAATGCCCACCTTGTCCCCGGCCCAGAGCACTGAGGGCCACCTCCAGGCCTCCCTGGGGCACCTCCAGAACTGGGCACAGGACTCAGAACCCCCATTGGAAGGGATGTTCTCCCTTATCCAAGGATCCTGAGGTGCCTCCCCAGAGCGTAGCCCAGGGGGACAGTGTTTTCCCTAGTCATGAATAACATGACCAAAGATGACCCAGAAAATTAATTGGATGACAGGAAGAAACTTGAATTAAGATATTTGAACAAATTAAATACTCGGGTCTCATAAAGATAATAATAAAACCTTAAAATTCTCAAAATTAGCAGCTGCTCTCCCAGTGGCTTTGTCATGAAGTCTTTCTCTGATGGATCTGTGAGTAAAACAGCGCAGGGACCAAGTGCTGTGTGTGGAGCTTTCAGTCACGTTGTGTGAAAAGTTTTGTAAGTGCTTCAGCCCTGGCTACTGTCTCAGAGCTGGGAAGTTACCAAGATGAACAGTGTGTTGCAGTGAATGCTAGGAGGCCCATTTCTTCCAGGGAAATTATTTGGGAATATTTATAGCGACCAAGTGAGCAGCTGAGAGGTACAGTCATTAAAATGTATTTAGATATTGCACTTTGGGAGGTGTGCTTTGACACAGGGCAGCACAATCAATTTTCCCAGAAGTGAGGCAGAGGGGAGATGTCACATTTACTGTCCAGGAGCATCACCGTGCACTAAAATACTCGTGTGGCACTAAAAGCCCTGCTTGTACTGAGCCAGGTGAATGCTGCTGCTGGTGATGAAGAACAGACAGTTATGCCACCTCTAATAAAAACGGGTTCATCTCCAGCAGCAGAAATTGGCTTTATAAATCCCCAGGAAGCAGCTCAGTGTTCCTCATGTTGTCAGGCAGGGTAAGGCTGGCAGAGGCAACAGCACAGCTCTGCAGAGGGAGGGCAGTGTTGTGACCAGGGTGAATGGCATCACTGGGGACACGGGCACACAGCAAAGCTCCAAACGATGGTCACTTTGTGACCAGAGTGAATGGCATCACTGGGACATGGGCAGAGAGCAAAGCTCCAAACAACAGTGACTTTGTGACCAGAGTGAATGGCATCACTGGGACATGGGCAGAGAGCAAAGCTCCAAACGATGGTCACTTTGTGACCAGAGTGAATGGCATCACTGGGACATGGGCACACAGCGAAGCTCTGCAAAGGAGGGCAGCTTTGTGAGCAGAGTGAGGGGCCTCCAAGGCCAATGCCCATCTTGTCCCCAGCCCAGAGCACTGAGTGCCACCTCCAGGCCTCCCTGAATGGCATCACTGGGGCACGGGCACTGCTCGAGGCACTGCTCTCCCACATGGAGCTGCATCATTCGTGTGCACACCAACTCCCACCACTGCTCCAGGCACGGCCACACGGCTGAGCTCCTCGTCACAGCAATCTGAGGGACAGCAAAGCAGCTGTGCCCTGTAGTAAATAATCAGGGGAACTAAATAGTCTTGCAGCAGAAAAGAGACACAGCTCAGAGGGTGTTTTTTTCAAGTGCTGAGGTGATTTGGGAAGTACTAAAAGTGAAAAGTTCAGGCAAAAATTAAGACTTAAAGACTTTAACTAGGAGTTGTTAGCAGAGGGGGGGAAATGCCCTTGTGAGGAAGGAGCTGGCAGAATTCGGAGTGGTAGGGTGGGAAGGAGGTTGGAAGGATATTGATGGTGTCAGGCACAGCCCAGAGCCATCAAGGATGCCTTAGGGTAATAAACACCTGTGTGCTCTACAGTTGTCACTAGAATGTTCTGCTGGATGGATTAGACAACAGGGAGAATCCACACACATTTTAATTTTAGTCACAATCTGAGCATTAATGAGGGCCATGAGAGGGGGAGGAATCCCCCTCCTAATTATGGTTGTGTTTGACTTCTGAGAAGAATCTCAACATTTTCAGTAACTCAGGTATATCCCAACTGCCTGTGAGTAACAAATATTCACCACAACCAAATATTCACCGAGGCCAGTGATCACCTGGGGCATTTGCCAGTCATTTTTCAGCCTGGTCAAAGCTTAGGGATTGATTTTTGATTACATTTTTAATCCACACAAACATTATACATAAAATCAAAGAAAGGAAGTTTTCCTTTAGCCCTTGTGCATGCACCATGGTGATTCCTCTCACAAGGGGAACACGTGAACATTTCTGGTGGAACACTGACATTGCAAACTGACCTGTGCTCTGTGCTGGGAATGGGCATGGACTGCTTGGGAACAGAGCTGAGAGCAAAAAGTGATGTGGAGCTTATTTAACTTTATTTCAAATCATTGATATTATTTCGTCTTCTAGTATTAAAGCCGCTGAGTTAGATATGGGACTTTTTTTATTATTTGGTGTAGTTAAATAAACGACTGAGCTCAGGGGATGGTGATACTTTAGTGAGCAGAAATAGCAATATTTCGATTGGAGGTTTATTTTATAAAAATCATTGATACTTTCAGTGCTGACTCGCTCTGCTCTTGCTCTCCACAAAACAAGTTCCTGGATCAGAACAGGTGAAAACAGCTATCCTCCTTCTGGTTGGACTTTTTTCTTGTCTAAGGGGAAAACAGTGGAATTCTAATGAGCAATTGACCCTAGTCACTAATTAATACAAATAAAAATAACTTGTGTGACTTGAAATATTTTGTGTGCAGAAATTCCAGCTGGTTTGTCTTAAACTGGCAGATTGGGCATTTTGATCTTGTTTTCTTCCATGCTTAATCCTTAAAACCTTATACTGGGGTGGTTTAGGTTGCTTATCAAAGCAAATATCTCTGGAGTAGAGAGTTACATAAGGATGGACTGTCTTGGGTTTCCAAATTTTGCTTTAATGATTCCACTTGATGAGTGGGAAGCATGTGAAAAAATAGGAATGGCCCACTGTAGACCAGAGGTGTCACTCTGCTTTTAAAAATAAATTCGAATTACTCTGTTAAAGGAGTTGTCTGCTTAACAGATGTAGTGGTGCTGGTACTTCCCAGCAGTGAGTTCCAGCTTCTGGAAGGCTTTTAGTGGGAATTCCCTCAAGCAGGTCCCAAAAAAACATTTGCAGAATTGTTCCTGTGAACTCCAGCGACGGTTTTCTCTGGAGCTGGGATGATTCTAAATGAAGAGACCAGGCAACGGTTTCCAGGGAATCTTTGTTCATGCTCACGTGAAGCACCTCGCTTGGGATGATGAGCAGTGTGCACGTGAGAAATTGTTTTGTTTATACGGGTGGAAACTCATCTCCCATCAAAATTTATAGATTCTACAAACTCCACAAATTCACCTACTCTGGGAAACTGCCAGTAGTCAGTGGTAACCAAACCATGGTAATGTGGTAAATAATACAAATGGTAATATTTTTATAGTGAGGTGGTGATAAAGCTCCCTATTCAGGGAGTGGGGAATGAAAAGGAAATATTCCCTTTGTGCCCGAGTGCTGCCATTGCAGACTGCTGGAGTTCTCCTCCTCCTACAGAATCAAGCAATTTTGCAAAGTGAGATATTAAGATCAGGGAATTTTATTCTCTGGTAAAATCCTAGAGATACTTTGTAATCTGGAGAGGGGGAGAAAAAGAGCAAAGCCTTCCCTTCGGCTTGTGAATGGCATTTTCTGGACAAAGCAGAAGCTGGCATTGACTCTCTTCATCCTCATGGTATTTGGATGAAATTTCTGCTGCTCTCAGGTCTGATTTTTGGAATGACCAGTTTAAATTATCTTTTTTTCTGAAGGAACTCCTCTCATTTGTTTTCCTGTCTCTGTGATGAAGCTAGAGGCAAACTTCACCTGCACCACAGCACTGAGAGGATCTGATGCCAAAGGTATTTTTAATGTGTCATTGAACAGATGAAAAGGGCACATGAGGAAAGATTTTCAGTTTTTCTATGGCCACATCTGACCAAAGCAGCTCAAATCTGTGCAATATGTGTGGCACTCTTTAAGCATCTAGAAGGTTCTGTATGTATTAATTTCTCTTGTTCTTTTTCAAGCTTGCAGAAGTCTTCAAAAATAAATAGTGCTAGATTTTATCACTTCAAGTCAGACTCTTACAACAGTGGAAAATATAGCTTGGATTTTTTATAAAGTCTTGCAAAATGTGAAGGCTGAAATCCAAAACTGGCAGCCAGGAGGCTGCTTCTGTCTGTTACTCCTGCAGTGGCTGCCTCAGAGATGCCCAGGAAGCCAAAGAGCTTTTTGTTCTCTCAGAATTCTTTCTTTCACCAGTTTACTTTCAAATATTTTAGCTGTAGGTTGATTTACACACTCTGGGAGCTCAGAGTTGGAAGCATTCTGTTCATTCTAGCACGGGTTTAATTTTATTTGGTATTCAGCTGGGTGCAAAAGTAGGCTGGGCATGACAATACTTAAATAATTAGATATTGTAGAAGCTTCAATACATTTTACTTACTTTTACAGGAAACTAATATGTTGGTTGCCTTTATATTTATAAAAATGTCAAGTGGTTGCATGAGAAACTTTCTTACAATGTTGGAACTGGATGATCTTTAAGGTCTCTCCCAGCCTGAGCCATTCCATGATGTTTGGATGAACATTGAAGCAGATTTTATGTTCCCTGAGCACTCAAACCCTGCACTGAATGGATGTCCAGCCTGTTAAAGCTCGTTACGAAACTGTTAAAAACATACACATTGCATAGGAGTGGAACAGATTATGTAAAACTCTATTGTTGCTAAAACAATGATGGATTAATCACACAGGAACTCAATTATCTCTCGTATTTCATAGATTTCTGCCTTGTATCATCAGTTCATGAATATTTGATATGCCAAGCATGCTTCATTGAAATAACTAATTGCGAATGCTGTGATTTATTGAGCAGACTTTACTGGAGTTTTAATAGAAATATCTATTCCAAAGTCATTTGAACACAGATTGTGTGTTTGCTTTTTAGAAATTCCATCCAGTATAATAAATTTGCTGCTTTAATTGCATATTAACCTTTGAGAAATGGTACCTCTGGGAAAGCCTCCTCCTGGAATATACACTTGCTCAGTTTGGTGGGGACACAGTTGCAGGCCCAAAAGCACAATCTGCAGCTCTGATCGTGCTGGATGCAGATTCTTCAGTCTGTGGGCATTTCCACAGAGCCTCAACTTCTCAAAAAGGTACTCCTGGACTGAGTTGGGTGACACCATTTATCACCTATTTATGAGCAGGGGGAAGAAGGTCTTAACCTGCACTCCGAAGAATCTCGTGGATTTTCTTTGTTGGGAACTCTCTTTTTCAGGCTGCTTTGTTAAGATTTTCAGATAAAAGCTCTGTTTCGAATGGGGGAAAAAAAATAACGTTGCATTTGAAATGAAAAGCAGATGAATGTTCCTGAGCCTTGCACGTAGGAAACAAGAAGGGAACTCTGGACTCTTGCCCACCACTCTGCTGCCTGGCCCCTGGGGTTTGGAACCAGGGAAAGGAGGAGCCCCAGCAGCAGGAATTCCAGGAGGGTTTCTCTTTAAAGACCAGGGGGTCTGGAGCTGAGTTTGGGCTGTGCAGAGAGCTCCCCTCTCTTTGGCCTCTATCAAAGGCAGTGCCAGTGGAAATTTGATGTTGCATTTATGCTGCACTTGCCCCCGGAGGTCTGAAAGGTCTCTGACTCCTGTAACCCTGTGGAACTCAGGATTTAGGTTTCTGCAAGATCATTTCATCAAGTTGGGACTTAATTTCATTAAGTGTGGACTCCTCTTTTTCCTGGCTGGATAGAGAGATGCCCAAACACTGCTGTTAATTGCAGTAACATACAGATTATGCTTATTATAAAATTTACCATCACTCTCAGCAGACTTAAATATTTTGATTCTTCCTCCTCGTAATTGAATTGAGATAGTGCTGCAGGTACCTGTACAACACTGATTTGGGGTGGCAAAGGGTCACTCTCCCAGGAGCAGTCTTTGTTATAGTTAAAAAAAGAGAAAATATGTGCAACTCATAAAGTGTTTGTTGTTGTTGTTTTTTATTATTTCCAAATTTTTACTGCGATTCCTAACAACCAAAATGATTATTGAGGAAGTCCTCCAGACAGACTGGAATACTTTTTTTCTGGTTGTAGGTGGAAAGGTGTGCACAGGTTAATTTTCTAAGTTTTTAAAATGCTTTTTTAACTTGCTGCTGAAATTTCATGGGTTTACTCTGCTATTCTTATCTTCCCTTTTTTTTTTTTTCTTTTCTTTTTTTTTACTATCAGGACCAAACTGAATGAATTTCCTGAACTAATCAGTCAAGGGGATGTGGAGAAGGGATGTTGTCATTAATGCATTTTGTCCCTTATTCTTCCTTTCTGATCAGTGAAAATCACTTGGTGGGGCCTGGAGGCAAAACATGCATGATGCAACCACAAAAACAAATATCAGAAGGACGTGTAGGTGTGAATGGTTGAGTCTTTACACTTCCTGGAAGTAAAATTAAAAATAATACATTTTTTTAAAAGTGAAAGAGTATTCAAAACCACATGAAAATCATTCGAAAATATTATAAGAAAGGGGACAAAAATTCAAAATATCAGCCATATGTCTTGATTGATCCTGGTTATCCTGTGAGGCTGCAAGGTTGGAGAGAAGGGAAATCGAGAGGAACCACTGCCATTTGTCCACCCCTTGGGATGAGGGCAGTTTGGGAAGGCAGAGGTGCAGAGGCTCAGCTGAAAAGGGGTTGTTAAAGAGAGGGGGACACTGAGAGCTCAGTCTGAACTTCCCGCACTGGATTTTCTGCAGAATATGCTTCAGCTAAGTGGTTTTGTTTGGTTTTTTTTCTGGTATATAATTTAAATCTTTTGCATAGTTTTTAGTGCTCATCTCAACCCCTCCTCAATGTAATATCTGGGCGAACATTTCAGAAACAAAAGTAACGCTGCCTAAAGAATCTGCAAGCCTGTCATTCTGCTGTTATTAAATATATTTAATTAAGGGTAATTATAGAGAAACTCCATTTGATTGTTGGTTGAACATGTGCCTATTGTGGTAGAATACATAAAGATAAATCTTCTTGGCATGTAATTAATTCCAACTAGCAAAGCCAGTAGGTACAAGACCACATTTCTTTTGTTCTATTAGATTTCTGAGGATAATTAATTTAACCATTTAATTAGCATTTAACCACATATCTAAAAAGTATGAGCTACTAAACTTGCCATCTAATTAATTTGTTGCAAATATTGGTTAAATAATTATTAACTAGCTAAGGAGTTTTTATCAGTTTTGAAGTTCAAATGTGCAGGTTTAGTGTGACATAATGTCAACCCTAGGTTGCTTCAATGCAATCAAAGAATGCTGTTTGCTGTTGAAATTTAGATCAGATGGCTGAAAATTGGTTTTTTTGTTTTCAAAGTTTTTTTTAAAAAATTGAGGGCCTGTGTAACCCAAAAGTGAAACATTGTGGTCTAAAGGGGATGGCAAAAGGAGGGAGGAGCGGGCTGAGGCGCTGTTTTTCCAGTAAAAGAGAAGGGCTCTCTTGCAGAACAGTTTTGTTGTTCCTAGGACAGACACGAAGTCAATTCACAAATATTGGCAGTTCAAACCCCGAGATCTGGGTTGTTTCTGTCAGAAGCAGCCGAGCTGGGTGTGCCCTGTCCCTGACAGGGTAATTTCTGCTGCTGGGAGATGCTTTGTGCCTCCTCTGGAAGGATTTCCTGGCAGCTGTGGCCTGGCGAGGTTTTTGCTGGGAATTCCATTGCTGTCTGCTCTGTGCTGCTCCTCTGGGGAGCAGGAGAGAGACCCTTCCCACACCTCATCACCCAACTCGGGCTCACCGGAGGGGAAGGGCTCCTAGGTTGTGGTTTTTTCACTATTCCATGAGTGTTATTCAAAGTGGAGCTGCTCGAACTGAGAGATCAACAGTGCCGGGATGTGACAGCCCTGGCAAGGCTTGGAAACCTCATTTGAAGGCTTAGTCCTGAATAAGGCAGAGAGAAGCTGAAACTTGAAATGTTTGGTTCTAAGATGAATCCTCATCCTTCCTCATAACTTCCTGCAAACATTATATTCCATGATTCATTATATCCTACCCAGCAAGAAATCCAATTTATAGATCCTGTATTGACTCCTGCAGCAGCCAAGAAGCTCAATTATTCCGCTAATTGAAACATCTCTGTTGTGCCATCGTGTGATAACGTCAGAACAGTAAAGTTCATTAAAGCAACAAAGCAAACCTTTGCAAAGGGAGCATCAGAATAAATGAAAAAGCCCTGTCAGAGTGTGCGTGATTGGGTTGAAAGGCCAGATCCTTTTGATAATAAGTTTTTCTTTAAGCACTGGGCTGTGTTTTCCCTCTTCGCCCTTTCCCACTTTTTTACTCGGTCGCTGGCACCTTCCTCACATGCTTTTGCAGCTTCATGGGTATTAACTCCTGGTTTCAAAATCTCCCAATTCTTTTGTTTGCGGTTTTCTCAGGAGTGGAGTGTGTGATGCCAGCCTGAGGTGCCTCTGTGCAGGGTTTGAGCTGCTCCAAGAAACCCTGGGCAGCTTTCAAGTGAACACAATAACATTGTAACCCAGGCAAAATTAATTTTTCATTACAATTTTGTATTAAACAGCCAACTGAGCAACAGAGCACAGATGATGAGTATCTGTCTGTACTCCTGCATTAATTTAGTTGCTTAAAGTGTTGGTTTGGTTTTTTTTTTTTGAGAGAGACTTCTGTTGTACAGGTCACAGGAGATCCTGGTCAGAACTCCAGCACTGTCTTCCAGAGCAGGACTCCATTCCAGAGCTGCTCTCTTCTCTCAGTGCCAGGAGATTATCCAGTTGCAACCCAGAGTTAGCAGAGATTCAAGGCATGAAGTCACCAGAAATTTGTTTTTTTCTAATATGTGCAGCAGCTTTGTGTTTTGGCTTTGGTTGTTGCAGACTTTTTTTAGCTGAGCCTGGTAACGAAACACATCTCCAATGTGAGCGGTTTCTTTGCCTAGGGAAGGATATCGGTGTGTGAAATGCCTTTATTTTTATTTACTGCCTCAGGCAGTGCAGCGGAATTGCAGCTCGGTGTTTTTTCCCTGGTGCTTTGCACGCCACATCCTGGCACAGCTCTCTCGAGGGAGAGAAGTGGGCAGAGGCGCTTGCCATCCTGGAGCAGCTCCTTTCCTCTTGCTGGGACTTAACGAATCTTCAGGTGGCCCAGTGAGATGTGCTGGGCCCTGAGTCACAGCACCATTGCAGCTGTGATGTTACAGATTTGTGCTGTGTTTTGGGGTTTTTTACCCTGGAGATGTGGTTGTTGGGTTGTCCTTGGGTGCACCTGAGACCTGGACTCCCCCTCCTGAAGATCCAGTTTTTCACAGTGAGAAGCAGTGCAAGGTGTGCGTTGCCAGTGGCTCCTTGCACTGTCTGTGATTTTAATTCTGCTGGTAGAAGAAATCAGTCCATCAACAGCTTTGTGTGTGTACATCCAGTAATTTTCCTTTAATTTTCCTCATTTTAGAGAAATAGAGACTCATGGGGTGGCCTGGGTTGGGAGAGGCTTTAAAGTTCCTTCCAAGCCTGGCCATGGGCAGGGACAGCTTCCCCTAGAGCAGGGTGCTCCACGCCCCATCCAACCTGGAAATGAAAATCTCCTTTCCTTTCATGGAACAGCTGAGAGTGTTTTATAACTAAATACCAGCACTTCAACGTTTTACTTGTGGGGTCTTGGGTTGTTGTTAGATATCTGTTCAAGACTGAGTTGTTAGGCACAGTAGTATTGGAAAGGAAAAAATACAATCTTATTTATAATGGAATGGAGTTATGCTTAAATATTTTCAGTTCAAGAAAAGTTGAAATTTTTTTGTGAGTTAGGAATACACTGAGTATTTTTATTTTGGTATCGAAACTGAAGTCTCAGTAGCCAAAATCACTACTGTGTTCTTTAGGTTTCAGTAGAGAGCGAATTTATGTTCTCATCTATGCATATTTTAAATCACTGAGAATACAGATTTTCTTTAAATTTTTTTTCTCTTTTTTTTTTTCTGTTCTTGAGGGTAACCATTTTTTAGCTTTTCCCAATTTTTTGTCTTGTGTTCAACCCCTCCTTTACACCCCTCCTCTCTTTTGTTAGCTGTACTCCACGCTGTCTCCTTCCCAAACTCCTGTGACATTTCTGTACTTTTCCCGCTGTGTGAACTCTTAATGCACTGAAGCAATGTAGGGGCAATGATGGGATAAAAGACATTAATATTTTGTGTTTTCCGGGTAAGAGCTGATGAAACTGCACCAGTGAAAGTTGCAAAACCAGAGGATGGTTGCTGTTTGAATTGGTTTGATGTCACTGCTGGTGGTCCAAGAAGTGCAGGTGTCAAGGCTGCTTTTCCACCGGGAAATGCTGCAGTAGCTGTGTGGTGGCTTTTCCTGGCTCCAGGGGGCTGCAGGGCTGAAATCTGCCAGGCAGAGAGGGGTGGTGCTCTTTGCAAATAACAAACCCTTGGTGCTGGAGTTGGTGAAAGCCAGAGAATACCTTTCATGTGTGTATATATACATATATATATATATATATGTATGGTTGTATGTATGTGCCAATTCTCACCCAGGAGGCTGTAACCTAATCTGGCACTCCAAAAATAGGAACCTTTTGTCCATATGTAAAAGTGCTGTACTTTATATTTAGTGCTGTACTTTATATTTAGTTCTGCACGTTCTGCTGTGATTTGGGGGGAAAATCAGCCAGCTCTGAAAGTCACTGGGCAATCTGGGAATTCTGCCTCTGGAGAGTGCAGCACTCAGGATCCTTGGGTCACTCTAATGCCCTGTACATAACGTGGGCATTCCTGCCTTGCATATCTGCTCCTGCCAGCAGCTCCAGAGCTTCCTCAGCATGGCTGATTCCTTTCTCTTAATTCACTTTCTAGTTATCATATTTACAAATTCATTGCTTCTTTGAGTTTTTTGTTTTTGTTTTTTTTTTTGTTTGGTTTGGTTTGGTTTTTTTTAGTGAGCCTTAAAAATGCAAGGGTTAACATTGTCTAAAAATCTCTTTCTAGATGGAACCAAGAAGGATTCTGACTAACAGGTTTTTGTTCTTAATTCAGTGCCATGTAAATTCAAGGTAACCAGGGAAACCAAGAGCTCGCTATCCTTATATACTTTGCAGAGTGCTTTCTGGAAATAGTGTTCTCCAATCTGTCATGATCAGTATTCTTTGAGAACACGATAAATGAAAATAACACAGGTAAGAAGCAAGAAGACAGAATCCTCTTATTGTGCGAGTAATCATGCAATCCTCAAAACTTATCATTTTGTTACAGATTTACTGGGGGCACTGGAAAATTAGTGGATTGGAAAAAACCTGCTGAATGCATGGTAGAATAGGGTGTGTCACAAACTCAGCCTTTTGAGCAGTGGCACAGGTGCCTGGAGAGATGCAAATAAGGCTGCTCTTCAGCAGGAATCAGCTTTAGCCATAAATTTCAGTAACAAACAAGCCCTCGGTGTGTTTCTGTGTTTCCTCACACGTGTTGCTGCAGACTTTCCACATGGGAGCCAAGAGGGGCAGATAATTCACGCTTTTCCTGGTACAGGGAGTTGTAGAGCAGAACCTCTTCCCTGTCCCTGCTGAGCTCAGCGTGGCAGAGCTCGGGGCGGCTTGGCCATGTGGGGCCTTGGTAAGGAGGGCACGATGACAACAAACACCCACAGCAGGCACCCTGGACAGAGGGGCATCGCTGCCTTTCCACCTCTGCCGTGCTCTGGGGTCCCAGCAGGGCCCCCTGGGGGAGCAGAAATGTGCTCCCAGTGCAGCCAGGATTGTCCGCAAACTGAGTGTGAACATTTGCTGTGTTGGAATCACAGACACGCAGCGTGCTCATGCTCAGATATCAGTCTAAATTTAGATTCCACCTAATCAATAATGCCTAGCCAGTGGTAACTTTGATTTTTTTTTTTTTTTTGAGAGTGTGGTGTGTGATTACCAAATAGAAGAATAAATCTTTACCTACTTTTAGAAAGAAGCCTTTTGTTTTATACATAATTCCTGAAGGCCCAGAGGACTTTTCTCATGGTGGACTTCAGCAATGGCCTCACCAGGCAGGCAGTGTTGCTCCCAGAGCAGTGGCAAACTCACTTCTGGGATCTGGCTTTTAGATTTCCATCCCTCTGCTATTAACAGATATGTGCTGCACTTTCTCTAAAATTAATTGTGACTCCTATGAAGAAATGTTTCAAAACAAATTAAAAATTAACGACAAACCAAGTCAGATTTTTCATTTGTGGCTCCTATTCTTTCACCTGCAGAAAAGTAGAAGCCATCAAAGAAAGCAAGCATTAGATTCTAATTTGGAGTGACTTATTGAAGGAAAAGAATCACTAAAAAGCTCTAATGATATTTTTTGACAACTCCCTAATTCCTACAAGTTGCTGGTAAGAGCTGCATCAGGCTTGCTGAGAGCCCTGGCTCTCACCTAAGTCAGAGAAACGCAGGGCCTGTGATCATTTAGAAGAAATGATAACTTTAAAAGCACAGCTGGAGATGGTTTTTGGTTGTTTTCTTGGGGTTTTGTTTTGTTGTTGCAGCATGTGGTAGGATCACAGCTGCTGGTTCTGCCATTCATGTTCGTTGCATCCATTGCCCAACAGCCCTAAAGGATAAATAGGCAAAAATAAGGATTCTTACTCATATTGGATTTGAAAACAAAGAAACTCAAAACAACCCAGTGATTCAGTTCATTGTTGTGTCTGTGTGTGCCAATCAACACCTCAAGTATACCAAAATGAGGGGTTTATTATTTCACTTGAAAATCCCTTTGCTTGTTAAAAAATAAGGGGTTAAAAAGGGTCTGTGAAGGTAATTTCCCATGTGGAATTGCTATAAATTATGACAGCAGTAAGTAGGAAACATGTTTTTTCATTTATCTAATATTAATGAAAGGCCACCTTCTCTCAGAGCCTCGCTACCTTTGTTCATGTTTAATAGATGTGTTTGCACCATTTGAAGCCTTCATTTGCATCTGGAGATGCAAAGGGGGAGCACCCTTCAGGTGTGTGTAATGATCTCTTTTGACCAACAAACCAGGGACCAAAGAAAGAATTTGAGAACAAAAAATCAAACCCATCTTGTGAGAAAGATACAAGTTGCTTAATTAACTGCTGGAAAGATCCCTGTTTTCCGTGGTTCATGCAAATTCCAGTCAGATCAGCAGAGTTAAGCGGGGTAAAACAGCATAACCCAAGATAAATTGCACAACCACACTTAAAAGTGAACTCCGGACTCTATCCTGAGTGGGAAAAGTGTGGGATGTGGCTGCAGATCTGAACCCATTTTATTATCTGTGTTTAGGCTTGGGCACCAGAGCTGGGGAAGGGTCTGGAGGGTCAGTCCTATGAGGAGGGGTTGGAGAACTCCTGAGGGAGCTGGGCAAGGGGCTCAGCCTGGAGCAGAGGAGGCTCAGGGGGCCCTTCTGGCTCTGCACAACTCCCTGCCAGGAGGGGGCAGCCGGAGGGGTCGGGCTCTGCTCCCAGGGCACAGGGACAGGAGCACAGGGAACGGCCTCAGGCTGGGCCAGGGGAGGCTCAGGGTGGGCACCAGCAGGAATTTCCCCATGGAAAGGGTGCTCAGGCCTTGGCAGGGGCTGCCCAGGGAGCTTTGGAGTCCCCATCCCGGGAGGTGTCACCTGGAGGTGGCACTCAGAGCTCTGGGCTGGGGACAAGGTGGGGATGGGCACAGCTGGGACTCCATGGGCTGGGAGGGCTTTTCCCACGTTAATGGCTCTGTGACATGAAGTACATGTTAGATTTTCTATATGGAGCAGATGAAGAAACAGGTTTATGCCCTGGATAGTGAAGGGGTAGAACAGTCAGTTCATTAGTGCTGTTCCATGGGAGCATTGATTGCTTTCCCCCCATACATACCTGAAACAATTACAAAGCAGCTTGCAAATCTACTTGCATGTTTTTAAGGCACAGGAAATGAAAAAAACCACACACACAGAGCTTTTTGAAATCCTTCCCCACCCAGTTTCTGCCTTTCTGTTCCTGTGGCTGACGTGCACTCAGTGCTCTGTTGCAGTCAGGGTAATTAGAGCATTTAGGTTTATTAGTGCATTACCTACAGGCCAATTAATGTCTCACAGCATATGAAGGGTGGTTTAGATGCCAGTAGCTTTTCTTGATGCACTTTCAATAATTTGCTTGTGCTGTGCCTCTGCAGGTACTCAAAACAACCTGTTGGTGAGAGGTGGGTGCATTAATGTGCAGTGGGTTCAGACTTGCCATATGGAATTTTGAACCAAAAATGTGGCAGTCTGGATCCCACTGGATGCTGCAGTTAGAGCAGAAGGTCGACATTCCTTTTGGGAAGGCATTCCATATTTATTTCCAAGCTGCAGGCAGAAATTACGTGTTTTCTTTGCAGAGTTACTCATCCCACCCTAAGCGGTATCTTCATTTTTAAAGTGTTGATAAAAAATAAAATCGTGACCTTTTAAACGAGACTTCTTAGTCAGCTCAGTAAATTTCTTTTCACAGTTTGGTGTATCAGAAAGAAGTGATGGCAGGATTCATTGCAATAACAAACAAAATGAGGGCTTTGCAACAGTTTCCCATGTTTTTCCAAGGTATATTGACTTGACACAAACCAGCCTCCACACACACTTGTCACACAGGAAAATGCCACATCATTGCTGCCTTTTACTCCCCAAGTTGTGCTTCCCATTTTATTTTGTGTAATGTGCTGGCATTTCAATCTATATTTTAAACAGAGAGAAATAATATCAATACATGTGTCACATAATAAGTCTTTCCCATGTAAATTTCTGTTTAAGTATGAATTGTGAGGTAGGTTTGGGACTCCCTGCGCTTGTTTGCTGTTGGATTTTGACAATTAATAATGTTAATTTTCAGGTAAGACATGATGTGTTATGTCAGAGACCTTGTCTAAATGATAACACACTAGAAGATAAATAGTGCTAAACACAAGCCTTTGATTTGTTTAATAAATCACATTTGTAGCAATTTTACAAATCATCATTCCTGGAGAGAAAACATCAGGTATGTCCCTTTTAGATGGCTCATTGAAATGTGTCTCCTTTTTGAGCCAAACCACCACATTTTTTGCATTTCACCCCTTCAGATTCCCATTCCTGAGACAGCCAGAGTATAGAGAGCGCCACTTTAGAGGTTGGATGGAGAAAAAGTGCTGCAGTGCCCTAAAGGACAGCTCCCTGCCAGCTGCCCTGGCTTTTCCCGTATGGAGAGGGTTCTCCTGTGCCATCCTGAATTTCTGTAGGATGTGATGTGGTTGGGAATGCTGCTCCAGGGAAACCAGTGCCCACTTTCAAAGTAATGTTGGTTAAATCTTTGCAGTCAGTGGAGACCTCAGCAAAGGCTTTTGTAGGAACATTGTGTGTGCTCCCCTCCCTGCAGGTAATGCAGAGGGGATTTAAGAAATAACTTGTGCAAAAGCAACAGCAGAGATTATTAAAATAATGCTGGTAGAATATAATTATTTAGTTACATGTCAGAAAAGCCAGAACAAGGACAGCTACCATGGAAAGGAGCTTTCACCTGTCTGCTGTGTAGTATTTTACCCTCAGCCTGCACTGCCACGTCTCTGCAAGTCAGGAAGAGCCCCTTGTGCATCACAGAGCTGGCTCCATGGCTGGATTTGTTTTGTAAGGTGAAATTTTACCTTGCTCACCTCACCACAAACAGGAGGGTTGAAGCACAGAGATCCACAATAAATCCTGGGGAGTGGAATCACAGGTCTCACTATTCCAGATATCCCAGTGATATGAGTTTAAAAAAAAATTGTTCTAAAGCAGGTAAAGTAAAAATAAAACCAACTCGAAGTTGGAAACGCAGTGATGGGCAAGGGGGGTTGTGTGTCTGTACTGAGGATTAAAGGCAGCACGGAGGGAGGGAGAGGGGAGGCGCTGCCTGGTCCCCCGGGACTGGAGGAGACCCCGGGAGCCGTAATGAGGCAGCGGAGCTGTGATGGCCGGTGATGAACTGCAAAGGGGAATATTAACTGCGGGGATTGGAATAGAGGCAGCCCGAGTGAATAATGAGGCCGTGCAGTAACAAGCGAGTGGTCGGTGCTTGAGCCAAGCCCTGGGAATTCCAATAAAACATCCAGTTAAATTTGAGCTCACTGCTTAAAAAAGGGAACGAAAAAGAAAACTCTACAGAAACCACCAAACACGAGCAAAACAGCTGAGTTCTTTCTGTAGGCTAAGGAAAACCAGCGTTTTCACAGGATTCTATACCTGTGCCACCCTGCCTTGGAGCAGAACCATAAAACTGCAGCTGGATCTCATTTTTTTTTTCGTTACACAGCAGCTAAATATAAACATATTCATTTGAGAAATGAACCCCCAACTTTCTGTAGCTGTTAGCTGTGCACTCCATGAAGAGATCCTCAGCTTTGCCCTTTGCACTGGGTAATTTCCCCTGGATCAAACTCTCCCGGGGCTTCCCTTGCTCTGTGGTTTGTCACAGCAGACCACAGCGCTTCCTTTGGAGCCATTGCACCATGCTAATTAAATTTGTGGTTAGGCTTATTTAGCTGTTATTTGCTTCATAGAATCAAACGTTTGAGAGTTCGGTGTCTGCTCTTGAGTGCACTAAAAGTAACTGCTTTAATTAAACAAAAAAAAATGAAGTTTGTTCTGTGATTTGAAGTGCAAACATTACCAGTCACTACTTGTTTTAATAGAGAGGTACAACTGCTACAGTAAATGCTTAACTCTAAATTAAAATTTTTATAAAGGAGACCCATTCAGTGGGAGTTTCTTGTGTTTCAGGGTAAAGGTTGCAAAGTTCTTAAAAAAGGTAAAATCTATAGCTTTTTTTAATTGAAGTTGACTTTTGCTTTCAATGGAAATGTCTCAACTGTTCTCTTAAAACTCTCCTAAAACTCATTCACGTTTTGGGGTGGTTTTTTCAGTCCTTGGTGTTTCATTTCAGAAAAATAACAGAGTATTTTGTTACACTAACACTGTTTTAATACCTCTATAAATTTTTCAGAAGTATTTCAAAAATCCTTGTTGTCTTAAACCACAAGCTGATTACTTGAGAGACTTTCCACAGCTCTGCCTTGAGGCTCAGCTGTTTGCATTCAGGTGATGGTCTGCACTGGGAGTGGTTTGCAGTTGGAATATTTTTTTTTTTTTACTGGAAACAAATAAATCCATACTCTTAAAGAGTAGAAGAACCATTTTAATGTTCGTTTGGTTTAAGGGATGGTAAGAACCAGGCTGTGCAGGTACTGAAAGGAGCTGCTTATTCAGGAAGTTACGATCCTGGGAGCTCACGGAAGCCCAGGCAGAATTTATCCATCTCTGGTGGGGGCTTTATCTGTTTCTTGCAATTGATTTTCAAGTGATAATATTGTCTTCGTGAGAATATGGTGCAGAGAGCTGGAGTTTGGGTTGGTGGTGAGGACAGTGCTGTCCTGCAGGCTGGAGCAGGGCTGTGCAGAGCTGCAGAGCGGCTGCGAGGACGGCAAAGCACTGAGGGAGGCTGGATAGAGCCATTGCTGCGTTCCAGACGTGACGCTCAGTCTGGCTCATTCTGAGCACTTTCTCAGAGACAAATCTGTCCTGGAACAGCCACTTGGAGAGCTGGAGCCCAGCGTGCAGATTGAGACACATTTAAACACTGAATCTAAGTATGCAAATCACAGGCTGAGCCGAAGCTGCTGTTCCTGCTTTTGGGGGGGCTTGTTGAGCTTAAAACCCCACACCAGGGAAGGATGGATCAGTGCATGGGGCAGGGTGAGGCTCGGTGCTCCTGCAGGATGGGGTCTGGGAAGGGTTTTGGGATAAGGATCTCTGGTTAATAGGGGCACAGGGCCTGGAGAAAGGTCCCACTTGATCCCATTTCTTCAAGGAATTTAGCAAATCAGGAGAGCTCGGAATCCCTGCTCTGCTGCCCCAGCTGCTGGCCTGGGGCTTGTTTTGTGCTCCCTAATGTCAGGCTTCTATCAGCAATTGCATATTCAATGGAGATCTTTTAGCAGTAAAACTGAATCAATAACTGTTTTAATTTTGATAAATGGTTATTTTCTGAAGAATAATTCTCCTCTATTGAATTTCTATTGAAATTGCTGGTACTCTAAGCACAAGCAGAGGTAGAAGATCTCTGCATCAACTGAATCTCCTTCAAGATTTCCTTGAGGAGGAGATTCTTTCCCCTTGTCATGAAAACAGTGCCTTGGGAAGACCGAAGGGGCTGCTTGGTCCTCAGAAAGGGGTTTTGCAAAGGATCCCCTTTCACCCTGCACTGCAGAGCCCTGATCTGCATAAGCACCAGGAGTAAAAATCTTCCAGGAATTGCAGCAGCACTGCAGGTATTGGCTCAATATTTTTAGCCAATAAGAATAAAATAGAGAATTAAAACCAAATACTTCTTTGTAAACTTGGTACTGTTTATAAATCCAGAGTTTTCCATGTGTCACCAGCTGTTTAATTTACCATGTCAGCTCTTGACATTCTTCTGATAAGTATGAAAGATAAATCTATCACATTTTTTTGCTTTTTAACTGCAATTGCATTTTCAGCATGGGATGCACTGAAATAATAGATTGCTTAGCAAAGTAAACATATGAAAATGGTGTTTAGAATTTCTGTGTAAGCAGTAATTAGAGAACTGCTTGTCAGTTTGAGAGCACTGTGAAATATTATGGCATATTGTGACTTTATTTGTACAGAATCCGTTACATACCTGTCACGTTAATTCAGCTCGAAAGCATTCTTTATGACAATTCATATAATATCATAAAGGCAGCCAGTCATGTTTGTTACCCAATCCTTGCATGTCTCAATGTTCAAATTGGATTGGAAAGGAAAAAGAGAGTGCAGGAAGATGAAGCTCAGTATAAAACACATTTTAAAGGAGGCAGATTTTAGTCTGCCATTCCTCTTGTAATCATGAAATCTTAAAATGTGAACTTGCTTAATTAGATATATCTACAGGAATTAATATTTTGTCTGGTGTTGACAGAAGTGATCACATGAACCACAACAAAATACCCAGCACTGATGAAGAAATGCAAAACTTTTATTATTGTTCAGTTCTTACCAGACAAGACAGATTTTTACATTTATTCCACAACTCTGACTGTGTTAGTTCTTTCTTGGTCCACATTTCCTGTTGGCCAAAGTGGACTCGGGGATGTTCTCTCATAACAACAAGGTGCCAGGTTTTTATGTAATGATATTTAAGTTTTTTCTAAGCAATTGGATGGAGTCCTGCAAGTTGTGTGCTTGGAAATTATCTGAGGTTTGAAATATGAAATTTACCTGCTGTCCTTGTGAACTGCAGCCTGCACAGAGCAGGAGGAATGATCCTTTATTTCTTACCTTGCTCATTTAGGTTTGGGTTGTTTGGAGGGGTTTTTGAAGGAAGGAATCCAGTTGGTGAGATTGGTGTCTCCAGTGAATCTCTCATTACTAAAGATGATTGGTTCTTATCTGTGCATCTTATCTGTGCTGTTTCCATAATTTACAGTTGTTGTTTGCAGTCTGTGCGCTGCTCAGCCAGCACCAGGTGTCAGCTCAGGCGTTTTTCCTTGGGCCTGTCCATGTCACCTTATCTGTGTCATCTCCCAGGGCAGTGACAATCACGGGGTTCACAACATTCCTGCCGGGTGAATGTTTGGGGAAGTGGCCTTGCAGGCTCTGGAGCTGCTTTAAAGAAGTTCTTTGACTTTGCTGTGTCCTCGCAACTGCTGGAGCTGAATTACCTGGAGTTCCACACAGCTGGTGCTGCTGGGCAACCTTATCGCAGTTGCTGGATGGTTATTTCCCTCTGAATAGCAGTTATAATTAATACTGTGTAGTGAAGCATCCCTCTCCTGATTTGTTTTTATTAACATGGCCTAGAACAGTGATAGTCAATATCATTAAATATTTTTATCCTTCCTGGATAAAAGTAACCGAGCAGCTATTAATTGAACAAATAAAAAGGCTTTATGAAACATTGTTATATAGATATCTATATACTTGTCGAGCTTTATTCCTCTCTGAAATGGTGCAGATTTTTCCCAGTAATGTTTACCACGAGCTGAAGTGTTTTTTACACCAGTTCAAAACAGAAGTTGTTAATAACAGTGATAGGATCTCCTAAAAGGAGCTGTTGCTCACTTAAAGGTAGTTTAATATTCATGATGACTTTTTTCTTTGCTTTCCATCTCAAAAAGATTTGATAATGTTCGTGATTCTTGGTTTTACTTCAAAATTTCATATTCAATTTTAAAAAGTCTCGTCAAGGTTGTCAGTTACATCAGGACTTTGACTTCTGGTCCTTGTTCTGTGTCCATTACCAAGGGACATGAGCTGATTTACATGTATTAATTAACAAGAGAAGCGTGATTGGGAAGTGGGGGCTGTGGTTTTATTTTCTAAATTAAACCAGTAGATGCACTTCTATTTATATTTTATTTGACTGTGCTTATTGCTGTGTGCTGGGATGCTCAGCATATGCACCGAGCTTCAGTTGGACAGAATACAATCTTAATTAAAGGATTCTGGAGAAGCTGGTAGCTGTACTTTTGGGTTCCAAAATTCTCATTTTTTTCTGTCTGATTTATATATTTAAGAGACAGTTTTTAGTTGGCCAAGGGGGAAATCACATGAGATAATGACTGCTGACTTTGCCTATCCCAATCCTGTAACAACTGATTTTGATGGCTCCTCAATACTAATTACTACTTAAGCATTTGCTCTCTTTTATGAATCATTAAATAACAAGAAGCCATGAATAAAAGTAGTGTGGTTTTTAGTTGCAAGCTGAATGTGCTTCCTCATAAATGTAGATAATTTTTCCCCCTTTTGTTATGTAGTCTTTGCCATTAAATGATGAAAATATATTCTATATCAGAGAATCATTTAGGGTGGAAAAGACCCCTGAGATCTTTAGATCTTTAGCCCTGCTGTTAACCCAGCACTGCTAAAAATATGTATGTGGCTATATTTATATATCTATAAACACACACATATACCTTATAAATAAATAAATAAATATATATATATATATATATATGTGTGTATGTATATATATATATATATGTAACCCTGATAAAGACAAAATTTTAAGTTGCAGCCCTAGGACTGAAGGGTCAGTTGTTCTAATTTAGGATATTTCGATCTTTTTCTCAATTTAAAAAGAATCCTGGAGACTTTTTTGGGTGAATGGGGAAAACCCACCAACAAAGGAGCACACACAGGCACAGCCCTGGAAGGATTAATGCCAAATGAAAATTGAAACCCATCTGAGGCACCCTGTAGATGTCTTGGGACTTGGCTGCCCAGGGATATTTTCTGTAAACGAGGGGAGTGATTGGAGGCTGTGAAAGTCTGGCTGAAATTCCAGCCCACGTCAGGAATTCTTTGTGCAATTTCCATTTTCTCTTTTGATGGTTGTTGAAGGAAAGATTGTCACAGCAGTGTCACATGGTACCTTTTGAGAAGGATGCTTTGGGCTGGGCTCAGCTGCATCTCTTGGCATTCCAACAGGTGAAAAGAAACGTTGGGAATGATCCAGTTCCTGGTTTCTGTTGATGAGGAAAGGGGAAAGAACGGGATGACACAAATTCCGCTTGTTCTTTACTCACATGGCGCTGCTCACCTGAACTGTGCTTTATGTTCAGATGTTCCAATCCCCTTTGGTTCTGAAAAGCCAAAGTAGCTGCACCGAGCAGTTGGGGATGGAGGCTCCTAAGCAGAGTGGGCTACACAGAGTTCACATGAATTTTTTATTGTTTGGGGGGTCCCTCTCTAAGTGACAGTGCAGGCAAAGCTTTCTTAGAGAAGAAATGTCCCCACTGTGCTGTGTAGGAAAAAATGGGGTTTGTGTGGAGAGGGACCCACGTACTGAGGGGACTTGGCACAGCTGTGACCAGTGACAGCATGGGAGTCATTGCTGGAAAATAAAAATAAATAACTCAGCCTTGGAGGTGATACTTCTTCCCCAGCCCTGAGAGAAAGGATTTCAGCTTGATGGGGAAAAATTGCATGGCAATAGTCACTATTTTCAGTGCTTGACAGTTCTCATTGTTACCAGGAGCCCCATTTCATGTGTTTTATAAATATTTCAAATCAAGGGCCCTTAGATGAAGATATTAAGATGCCATCATTTCACAGCAGAATGTCATTGGTGACAGGTAATTTTAAAATGTTCCAAACAGGTTTTCTTCTTCTTTATAATTTTTCTTGTTTTTCAGTATTCCTAAATCCTCCCTGGCTCCTTTCACACTTCTGTCTTCCCAGTCAGATTTCATAAAGAGGGTGGCAATGGAAATGCATATTAAACACCCTTGAAATTTAAGTACTAAATGAAATAGTGCTTGAGTATTTTACTGTGATTTTTTCATGTAATCTACTACTTTTCTGGAGTTTATTATATATATTTTTTTAAGTTGAGGATAAATTCTTGATATGTAAGGTGAAGAGAGAAAATAAATTCCCTGGCCATAGGAATGTTAAGGTAAAATATCTTAATTTAGGGTAAGGTCTCACTAGATGGATATCTTGCACTGAAAAGTAAACAGGTTCAAAGTAATTTATCTTTTAATTTTCTGGGAGATTTGGATTGTGACAAATGGAATATTCTCATTTTTCATAAGTCAAGTCTGTAATTAAAACAATTTCACACATCTTTATTTTTGGTTTTCAAGAAGCTCCGATTTTGTTGTGCAACTAATGGCAGAGTGTAGAAGGATTGCAGTGGATTAATTTGCAGCAGCTGTTGTAAGAACATCCTAATAGTTCCTAAGTATAAAGGTAGGACCTGTTTATCTCCTTTTAATTGTCTAAAGCACATATCAGCTGCTAATAAATCTACGGTGTCTGGCGAGGCACGAGAGATGCTTCAGATATAAATTCTCTTTTGTAATTAATCTGCTCGGGGCTGCAGATGATTGTGACCCATCTTCTCCAGAAAATATAATGATTATGTGTTTGCTGCTATGTTCTTCTTTCACACTAGAATTTGAATTTTGGTCAAAGTTTTGAGATAATGATTTTCTAGAGGACTTCCTGCGTGTGGATTTTTAAGGGAAATTGTTAAGAGAGTGAAGAACCACACGCTGAAGTTCTGTATGGAAGGAACGGGATTTGAAAGGAGGGGTTATTGGACATGAAGCAGCCACAGAAACACAGAATGGTCTGGGTTCAGAGGGACCTTAAAGCCCATCCAGTGCCACCCCTGCCATGGCAGGGACACCTCCCACTGTCCCAGGTGCTCCCAGCCCCAATGTCCAGCCTGGCCTTGGGCACTGCCAGGGATGCAGGGGCAGCCCCAGCTTCTCTGGGCACCCTGGGCCAGGGCCTGCCCACCCTGCCAGGGAACAATTCCTGCCCAATATCCCAGTCAGCCCTGCCCTCTGGCACTGGCAGCCATTCCCTGGCTCCTGGCCCTGCAGCCCTTGGCAATTGTCTCTCTCCAGCTTTCCTGCAGCTCCTGCAGGCCCTGCAAGGCCACCCTGAGCTCAGCCCAGAGCTTCTCCTGTGCAGCTGAACAATCCCAGCTCTCCCAGGTTCCATCTGAAATGATCATTGGTCCTGTGCCACCCATCACTGACAGCATGAAACTTTCCTTTGTTAAATTTATGAGGATGCATTTCAAGAAGTTATTTTATCTTTACACTTTCTCATCTGAAACTGCTCTAAGAGGTGCTCCAGATGCTGGTAGCTCTGCTTGTACAAAACTGTTCATTTCCAGCTCAAATCCATGAACCCTAATTTGCTTTGCTCTTTAAGGAAAACAATTTTTTCAGTCCTTTAATTTGCTCCATCCTTTTTTTCATCTCTCTCCTACAGCTTGTCCAGGCTATGCTGGTAACCCAGCAGAGCTTTAACTGATGCACCCACAGATCCTTGGGGTCCCTTCCCTGGCACTGTAATCATGTGAGGCAGGAGCAAATCAGGCTCACGTTCTGTTTGCCACAGTCCCTTTGAAATGATGTTTTGGCAGTGCACTTTCCCATAGGATTCATTCCAATGCCTCCAGTGAATATCACTTGATTTTAGCATTGTAGCATTGGGTTTGCCTTGGGCACACATGGTTTTGCAGCAGGAAGGGTGGTTTTGCAGCAATAAGGGTGTTTTGCAGGGGTGGTTTCTGGTGCATCCTTGTCCCACTTCTCCACAGCCACTTCTGCTTGATGAGATCTTGGGTGTAGCCAGGATTTTTCTTAGTTAGCTGAATCCTCTTGGCTTTTCCACTTAGGGCTTTCATTCCCACTCAGTGTCTCCAGCCATGGAGCTAATCCAGTTCCTTTGCTGTGATATCTCATTTCTGCTCCTTATTGACACTGCTCCTAACTTTGTTTTAGCAGAGCTCGTCTGTTCCCTGTGCCAGGGTAATACAAAGAAAGTACTAAAAAGATGGGTTTCAAGAATAAAGTTGATTCTTTCATTTCAGAGCATGGTTAGGATTTAATTTGACGTTTTTCATCCTAAATAACATTAAAATTTCTGTCTTCTTTTTTTTCCCCCTCTTGGTGTCTGAGTGGTTTTAGCTGAATGTAAAACAATGCGATATGTAAGGCATGCAGCTTTCCAGTCATAAGTCAGTCAGAATAACAGAAACCTTATTTTCCTGTGTTCCTACCATATAATATGTGAATATAGATGTCACATTTAGAGAAGCTTCGCTTCCTTTCTGCTTGAAATGTTATCTTGAAAAACATTAATGCTCCCATTTGCAGAAAAACTCAGTCAGCTACTTAAACAACATAATGCCCTGTAAGCACTGAAGTAGCATTCAAAGAACGTTGTAAAGCAGTTAATTCCTGCAGCTTTGGTGCATCCTGAATAGGTATTTTTCTTTGTCACCACGGTCAACACGCTGTGCACTCTGATATTAACAGTGTCAGAATTACCTATTGAGATACAGGTGATGAAAAGGAAATATCAAGTAAAAATTGAAAATAATGAAAAAAAATAAAAGAAGAGTGGCTGCAGGGTTGTCTTTCATGACAGGTTTCTGTCAGCTCAGTCTTTGCTCTCTTGGACAGGGCAGACTTTGGATTCAGAGGGCAGCCAAGGCAATATTGTCAGCAGGTTTAGCACCCTCAGGGTGGCAGCTGCGAACTCCCTGCATGAGGCAAAGAATTCACGTGTTTCTGCTGTGTGTTTGGGTCTTTTGGGAAGTATTTACTGTGCCGTGTGGTGGTGGCTGTGTGCTATGGGGAAGGGTTGAGGGTTAGTTTTTATTTATCTTTCTTTGTTTGTTGTAAGGCTCTGTCTCAGGTCTGACATTCTCCCATTCCCCCAAAACAAATTCTTCGTGTCTTTGCCAAAATCCTGCTTTGGAATCACCAACTGTGGCAAATTCCAGAATGGCTGTTGAAATACATAAAGTTTGTGCAAATTTCCCATTTTTGGAAACCCTTCCCTGGTCCCTCCCTAAGCTCTGCTGGCCTTGCCGTCCTCTGTCATTGCTGAAGAGCAGCTTAGAGTCAGTATTGACAAGGGACCCAGTGGACACGGTGTGGCTGAGAGTTTGGTAGCCATGGCAAGCTGGTTTTCCTCATCTTGGGCTGTCTTTGGTAACCTCAACTCGTAGATTTGGGTTTGATTCCTGGGAAAACCCTCTCAATGCAGCACAGGGGTAAGAGGTTTTGTAAGCAGATTTCCTTCACTTACGCTGGGCTTCTCAATCAGCTAACCCTATAAAACTGATCACTTATCAATCAATCCAGTAATTCCATTCTAAAACCATTTTTAATTGCTTTATAGCTCGAGTGGTTGATGAGGTAAATATAATTAGCTTTTTCCTAAGTGAGCAAAACTGGCATTGCCCTTTGATGCAGTATTGGGATTTTGGACAATATTTTCAAGTTCATGGCAACCTCTATTCCTCACCATTGCAACCCAGAGCTAAACCATTTCCCCTCTAGTCATGTTGTTAATGGGGTTTTCTGCTTAAATGTCCCATTGTAACCTTCTGCTAATTAGCACATGCACGGAAAAGTTTATTCTGCATTTTCAAACTGGGCCTCTGGCCATGTCTCAGATGTCTGCATGAAAATCCCTGAAAAGCAGGAGAGGGTGTTTCTGTGGGGGATGTGGTTGGGGTTTGGTTTGCCTTAATTCTTTCTTGACAACACCTAAAGTTCACGACACACTTCCAGATTAGGACATAAGTGTGAACCTGTGTTTGGAAAGGGAAGTGCTCTCTGCTGATGCTCTCCATGAAAATTTAGTTATTTCAGCAGCAAAGATTGCACTTTGCTGCCTGCAGCCCAGTTAATTTTGGCAGTTGAAGTGGCTAATGCAATTGCTGCTTTTCTGTGTGTGCTCTCACAAGATGCAAAAAGGCGTCTATAATTAAGCACTGAACTAAATAAGATGTAATAATGAATTACCTTATTTAAAATGAAGTAGTGATGAGGTGTCTATGGCATGAGGGCTGGGAGAGGATGCTGAAAGGTCAGTGGCTCAACTGTCTGCCTTTCTTGGGAGAGTCTTTATAATTTTATAGGATTTCTGATAGATATTTTATAGGACTGTAGACAATATATTGAGAGTTATGCCTGTCTGCTCTTGAGGAACACACTCCTGGGCTTGGGAGAAAGAAGGGAAATCATTTTAATTGTGATTAAATGAAGATCCACCTTGTAAAAAAAATCTTTCTTTTTTCTGTCTTGAGGACTGGCTCTCCAGGCTTATTTAACTCACAATTGCTAAGAGTTTCTGAGGACCTGTGACTTCAACTTCACATGCCGATGTGGATCTTAAAATGTGTGAACTGGGGAGATTTATTCCTGTAGTAAGTTCATAAGATGTGGTAGATAGGAGAAAAAGGGGGGAAAAAGGATGAAAAGTGAACCCAATCACAGAGCAAAAATTCACTCCTGGCCAGAAATCTTTTTGGAAGGCTCTGAAATGAGGGGAGTTACTCGGGTGCATTTGGTGTGGCTGGTTATGGGGAGCGTGTGCCAGGTTGGTGTTTCCCGTTTCACCCTGGAAATGTGCTATTCCTTGACTTGAGGAAACGATGCACAATCACATCGGCTGTCAGAGTTGTTGTGTTCAAGCTGTTTATGAAAAATTTATCAGACTTAGGTTTCCAAAGGAGAGATTTGGAACTCCTGCCTCTGCCAGGGGAGGGTTTTTTTGTTTAGGTGGAGTTTTACATCAGAAGGGAGACACAGAGCAACCAAACTGTGGCCAGGGCAGGAGTTCCTCACCCTCACCCATCCCATTTCATCACAAACCCAGGCTGGCACAGCAGGAACTGCACAGGACACGGGGAATGGCTTCAAACTGCCAGAGGGGCAGGGTCAGATGGGATTCTGGGGAGGAATTATTCCCTGGGAGGGTGGGGAGCTCATTAGCTCTATATGTGTACCAGGCAAAGTGTCCCATTCTTTTGAGCCTTTAAAAGTTATTAGCACTGATGAGATGTCAGAATGGAGAAAAATGCTGTGGGAGAGAGGGAAGAACAGAAAAAAGGGAGGTGAGAATCAAACAGTTCAGGAAATTATAATAAATTAAACGAATTTCTAAAGCCATGTAGTTTCTTTCAACAAAAACAACTTTAGATTTTTTTTTCTCATTTCTTCTTCAATTACTCTAATAAGGCCTTACAGTTTAATTTACAGCAGCCAGCTAAACTCCCTGGGAGGTGCTCTGGTGGTAATTAGTCAGCTGAGGAAATGTAGCAAAGTCCAAGTAACTGGCAGATTCATAAACACATCAAACAGCCAGTGCTGGTACACTTTAGGGGTTTTTTTCTTAGAGAAAAATGCACATTCTGCAGCGTGCAGCCATGCACAGGGCCACACAGCTGATGTTTGGGGAAGGGTTCAGCTCACGGGTTTTCTCTCAGTGGAGAATGGAGCACTGATGTTTTCCTTGCTAGGGAAAGTGCTGGAAGTGATGCCATTTACCCATTTGTAAAACCTTCTCTGAAACTTTGGCCAGAAAACAGCGTTTTGCTTTTTTCCCTGTTTTTAAGAGGCAGTGGCTGTGGAGCTGAGGCTGGGCTGAGGCAGGCACAGCTCTGGGTGCTTTGCAGTGCTGCAGGCAAACGGGATCCATCCTGCTCCTGGATCCCCAGCCAGGAGGGTCCAGCCTTGCTGGGAGGAGAAGGGATGTTTAACGAAAGAGTGGGGAAATCAATCTGTTTTCCCAAACTTGGTTTATATTTTGGGAAGTGTGGCCTTTAGGTGGTACTTTGCTCTTGGGCTGTCAGTCTTCCTTTCAGCACACAAATGTTGTGTATTTAAGCCCGTTTTTCCTGCCTTACAGGCTGGTTCATTGCAATATCCTGTAACTGTACATTGCTCTGATTATATAAAGTCATATTAAACTCAACAGTGCATGGATTTTTCACTTCAATGTGACTTTGTATAGTAAAAATGTGTACAGTGAAAGGAATCCTTAATGAAGGAGCTGCCAAGACTTCTCAAAGAACAACTAAGGGACTGCGAATAAAAATTTATTATCACGTTAGCACATAATTTACCTTTTAGTCACAGCTATATTTTCTAGATTTCTTTTTCTGAAGCAGCCACAGTTTTACAACATACCTCTTATCCTTTTTTCCCCCCAATAAACTGTCATTATTTTAATAGTTTAGGCTTGGGCTTGATATTGGTGCTAATTCTCTACAAAGATGAGGATGGGGACAGGAAGAGATGCTTTTCTTGGGGAATGAAGTTAAGCAAGGAAGAAACTTGTAGGTAAACGAGTCCAAAAGGAAAGCAAGAAAACACACTTTCAGTGCATAATACTTAATAAAATTATCTTTATAAAACCCCAAACACATACCTTGAATTAAATTCAGTGTTCTAAATCATCGCTGTAGTCTTATATTGGCTGTGTATGAATTTTTTGGTGACGTTTAAGATGCTCTCTGAGATTTCAAAGCTCTAAATGTAAAAGAAAATAGGATAAAGGAAAAGGAAGTATTTGACTGTTCATTTTTGGTGAAGAGCTGAGACTGAGGTGTCTCAGCAGCAGGTGCTGCTACCTCTGTCCCTAAAAAATGCTTCCAAGTTTCATTCACTGTGGTTTAAAAGGCTAAATTGTAAATTTGAAGGAAGTGATCAATTAAAGTTACTGTATTTGGGTATATTTAGAGGTGGAAATAATTAACTCTTGAGGCTTCTATGGAAAAAAGATAATGAAACTTGCTGTGTGTGTTCTGCAGTGGTGGATCTGTGAAGGAGATCAGTTTGCCTTTTGTTAGGAGATTTTTTTTTTTATATTGAGATAAGTTATTAGATGTTTAGTGCCGTAGGTTAAGGATTCAGGTGATTTAATAGACAGCTGTTTGTAGTTGGTTGGTTGAGACAGAGTTATGACAGTTTAATGTCAGAATGAAGGTTACCCTGAATGAGGAATCAATTCTGTTCAAGAGCAAAGGAAACATCCTGAGCATCTTTCAATTTTTTGATGAAAAAAGATTTATTTTTTCAAGTGAAATATGCAACTCTACAGTTTCTCCCCTTTTGACTGGTGTATTTTAAAAGAAACTTAAAATATTAGAAATGTTTTAAAAACATGAAACTAAATAATCAATTTTGTGGTACATGAGTTTAATGCCCTACTAAAAAAAACTTGCTTAAGCACCTTTAAGGTCCCTTCCAACACAAGCAAACAACAAAAAATCAGTAAGAAATTAATCTTTACCACGACTGGTGCATCCTCTTATTTCCCACCATTCTTTTCCACCATAAAATTCAGTTCAGTCTTGCCACTGGAAACCTGAAATAATATAATTATTGTTAATGGTGCTATTCACGTGTGACTGGAGGAGAATTTGGATTAGGATTTTGAAGAGCAAATCTTAATGGTCCCTGTGTAGTATATTAACTGCTAATAAAAGCAGGTCTTGCTAAAAGGCCTTTCTGAGGAAAATTTCAACCCAGCACCTTTTCAATATTAAATAGTAATGAAATTTCTCTCAATTCAGTGTGCTAAATGGAATTGATTGCAACACTGTTCATGTTAGCACACACAGGGCATAATGTGGATCAGGTTTGGAAAGCTAAGTGAATGCAACATTAAAAATGGGAATTTGCCTTTCCTCTGAAATCAGAACATTTACAGTTCAGAATAAAAACCTTAATTTTGGGCATTCTAGTTCAAAATCTTTAACAGACTAGAACTGTATTTTGTAAAAAGTGTAGTCCAAAGCTATTCCACACTTAATTGTATTGTTCTGTCTCTTGCAAATGGCATGTGTGCAGTTTGCTCAGCCATGCTCGGTTCTGAATGCAGTGGGACAAGGTTCAGAGAAATAAATCCGTACTCAAGTGCCACTGCTCAGTTGTTACCTTCTCGTATGACCTCCCAGCAGGCAAACCCTGCAGGAGTCAGGTCAGCAGCACTGACAGCTCCAACACGTAACCAGGGCCAGGTAACTCTTGAGAAGGTGAGAGGACCTTTGGAAAGCAGTAAAAGAAAAATCACTCCTGTCCTAACTACAGGAAGAATGACATTTGTCAGGCCTTTCTGCCCCTGCTTGACCAGCCACGCTTTAGGGAGTCTTGCCAGTGTGCAAGGAAGGAGTTTCAGGAACTCCCAGAAGTGAGAGAAGCTTCCTCATGGGCAGCAGCATCCTGTTCCTTCTGTCTCCAGGACAAGTGGAGCTGTGAGTGAGTTCAGTATTCTCTGGATGGTTTCATTGCCCCTCCCAGATGCTGTCCTAGTTCTTTGTTACCATTTAAATTTTACACACACACATATATATATATATATACACATATATATTTTTTACCTATATATACACATATATAGATATTTTTACATGTATATATATATACATATATAGATATTTGTACATATATATACACACACACACATATAGTTATTCTGATGCACTCAGTTGTATGGTTCAACACCTTCCGTCTCTTGGAAGTGCTTCTGTCGCACTGTTTGGACACAAAGAAAACACGCGTAGCCGACTAGGTCGAGGAACAATGAAAAGCCAAGAGAGCCAAAAGAGAGAGGGCAGAACCCTCTGACCTTTATTTATATGTTCTTAGAAATCACCGTGGATTGGAGGTAGAAATCACCACCTCTCAATCCTACTGGTCAAAGAAAAGTCCATCATATTTCTCCGCCTAGGAGAATGGAATGAAAACAACAAGGACAGTTAGCAAAACATGGCCATGTTTACAACAGCATGCGTGAGAAAGTACTGCAGCAAAGAGAAACATTGAAGAACTGCAAAACTCAAGACAACATGCTTCCCCCACTCTCCTCCCATATATCTGACTTGTCCAGAGCTCTGGTGCCAGGTTTGAGGTCTCTGTGGCTGGCTGAATGCCCTCTGGGCAGGGGCTGCCAGTGCTCCCACTGGGATGGGGCCGTGTCCCAGGGCTCCCAGTGCCTGTTACCCTCTCTCTTCCCCACATCTCTAATTTGTATTCTCATCCCCGTCTGCTCGTGGAACCCTCACAGGCCACACTCCCAGTTTCAATCTGCTTGGTTTCCAGGGATCTCTCAGAACTATTTTAGCACCTCCTGGTTTGGGGACTGTCTGGCTGTTCAACTTGCTGTGCTGTTAAGAAGTCTCGGTTCTGCTCACAGTGCCCTCCTCCTCACCTTCCTTCCCAGTCTCTTCAGACGATAAACACAGCAGGAATATTTCTTAATTTTTAATGCTGTTATAATTATATGTAAGACAAAATTGAGGCAGAAAATAATGATCATAATTTTATAAAACAAGCTATGCTACATATGAATTAAACATGACATTGCTGTGGTACTGCTTGGCTTCAGTGAGTCAGACTCACCCCTTTGATGTAGAATCAGTGCTCTGTGGTCTGACATAGGAAGTTAATTGCAAAATCTGCAGGACAATCTTAATGGAAAATTCTAAATAACTGACTAAGTTCAAGTGACAGGAAGAGATGGAGGCAGGTAGGATGTGATTGTCTCCACTGGGATTTTGCCAGGGAAAAATTTCTAACCTTGGAGAGTCACAAAACTTAGGTCTGACCTTAGAATCCCAGAATCCCGGAATTCTTTAGCTTAGAAAACCCCTTTAAGGTGGAGTCCAGCTGCTACCCCAGCACTGCCAAGCCCGGCACAAGCCATGTCCCCCAGGTGCCACATCTGCACCTCTTCTGTGTTGCCTTCAAGGATGGTGATTCCACCACTGCCCTGGGCAGCTGTGCCAAAGCTTTACCACCCTTTTGGCAAAGAAATTTTTTCCTAATATCCATAAAACTGGTGTGTTGCTTAACCCTTGGCAATCTGTGTCAGTTATTAAACATCTTAATATTCTAAAACTTTGTAATCACACACATATTTTGGTAATCTCTATTTACATGGAACTGTCATTTCCTGAATGACAAACTGTTACTTATGTGCCTACTGTTGTTAAAATTTTTAAGTATTTGCGTAAGCTATATTGAGAAAATTGCTATCTGAAATATCTCCGTGGAACACCTGGCATGAGTGCGCAAATTATTTAATGGGACTTCACATCTGATTTAAATAGTCTCCTCTCGAGCAATCTGCACATCATAAACTTACCCAGACAGAAAGTGCAGAACTGACAAGGTAATGTACTTGCTGTGAGTTGAGCTGAACTGCTCTGGGGATCGGGGTGAAGCTCTCAGCTGTGGGCAGGGCTCTGGCTCAGAGGGGCAGTCCCAGATCCCATCTCGCTGGTCCCAAATGCCACCGCTCCCTGCAGGGTCCTGGGGGTGCTGCTGGGGCAGAGCTGGAGCTGCCCAAGCACCCCAAACCCTGCCCTGGGCTGAGCCCAGCGTGGGCAGCAGGGGAGGGAGGGGATTCTGCCCCTCTGCCCTCAGCTGAGCCCCCACCTGCAGAGCTGCCCCAGCCCTGGCCCAGCACAGGAAGGAGCTGGAGCTGCTGCAGAGAGGCCAGAGGAGCCCCAGGATGAGCAGAGGGATGGAGCAGCTCTGCTGGCAGGAAAGGCTGCGAGAGCTGGGATTGTTCAGCTGCACAGGAGAAGCTCTGGGCTGAGCTCAGGGTGGCCTTGCAGGGCCTGCAGGAGCTGCAGGAAAGCTGGAGAGAGACAATTGCCAAGGGCTGCAGGGCCAGGAGCCAGGGAATGGCTGCCAGTGCCCGAGGGCAGGGCTGGCTGGGATATTGGGCAGGAATTGTTCCCTGGCAGGGTGGGCAGGCCCTGGCCCAGGGTGCCCAGAGAAGCTGGGGCTGCCCCTGCATCCCTGGCAGTGCCCAAGGCCAGGCTGGACATTGGGGCTGGGAGCAGCCTGGGACAGTGGGAGGTGTCCCTGCCATGGCAGGGGTGGCACTGGATGATTTTTAAGGTCCCTCCCAACCCAGACCATTCTGTGATGTTATTATTTGTGTGATCACCAGGGTACTGTGCAATTTTTGGCCATCAATGGATTTCCCAGAAACTACTCCTGAAGTGTAATATCGGTAGTAAATGATGCATTGACTCCTGGGTTAAGTAGTGTTCTCTTTAAGGAAATGAAATCAAATTATTAATGTAAATAATTTATGATATTAAGAATATCTATATTTGGTGTAAGTATTATTATGATTATTAGATATTTACCTCCATTATATGTATTAAAATCTAGTAAAAACATGGCATTTCTATATAGAAATAAATTTAACCTTTATGAATGTTTATTTTTGTCTAGTTTGGAATATGAGAATGAGAGCTGGAACAAAAAATTTAACCAAATGATTTAAGCTTAAAAAGAAATCACCTTCAAGTAGGGAACACTTGTAGTCATCATTCTGCTTTAATTGGAAACTCAGCCAATATAAATGTTCAGTTTTTGACTTAAGAATCTTTGGTTTTGGTAAAATCAGCAGCTGTAACACACCACTGCTCCCAGCCCCAAGCCAGTGCTGTCATTTCTGGAGATATAAGAAGTGATCTCATTTTCAGAATGGCGGAATATTATATGAATTAGTGTAATTGCAAGCAATATATGCAAATTGTGTTTAAAATTAAATGGCATCTCTTATATCTATAATCATAACCCATGTATTTATATCTTATATATATATATGGCTATATAAAGTGAAGTGTTCCATGGGTTTTGTTTAGCTGATGCCACATTCACAGCACGGTTGGGCATTTGGTTATCCCGAGATTCCTTGGAAACAGCATTTCTGCCCAGTTTATCACCTCCTGCAACCCCAAATTCATTACAGGGGTAAACACTTTGGGGCTGTTCTCCCGTGTAAGATCAGGAGCAGGAGATTTTTCCCTTCCTTTCCCCGCTCAGCGAGGCCCTTCTGGTTGGTTGGGAAGTCAACACAAATCACAGCAGATCCCGCGGGTTGTCCTTTATGTCTCACTGCACACGCTTGTCCCCATTACCAGCGTCCTCCTCCTGGCGCTGGGAGCTCTTTCTCTCAGCGGCTGAAGGAGTTTCGGGTTCTGTGCTTGATATTAAAGTCCGAACGAATCACAATGATGCACAGATTTAAGGTCAGGCTGCCTTTTAAATGCTAATTGTTCTGCCAGCAGTTCTCATTTACAAGGGTTTTTAAAGGCCACACACACACGTTCCATAGGATTCAATAGTCGGGCGTTTGCTGAAACCAATTAAGAAATGTAACTGGTCTTAAAAAAGAAACCATATGCATTTTGTCCCAGGCTGCTGCTTTCACTGTAAGGAGATTTATTTAAAAGCCGTTTTAATTAAATTGTGAAAGTTTGGAGTCCATTTAAGTTTATACTTTTTTTTTTTTGCCTAAATGAATATTTTATTAATAGAAGGAATCACACAAATTGTGATTTCTTCTTTTTTCTTCCATTCCTCACCTTATCTTGAAGGAGATAGAAATAAATCACTTGACAAACTTCATATTTTGAAGCGGGATTTCTTTGTTTTTATTTTACTTTTGCATCTAAAATTTGATTTTATGAAGTATATATAAAAACCCCCCAAAAATAAGTAGATTTCAAAGTTCCATCAAGCTTTCAGAAAGAGAGTCTGAAGGTTTTTCTGACTGTGCAGGTGCAGGATATGAGGACATGTTGTTGGAGATAACACATGGTGTCTGTTTGATGTTCAGTCAACACTCCATGGAGATCTATGGAAATCCACAAATGTTTGCCAAGGCCACAGTTTTCAACTGAGATTTTCTTTGTGTGCCTTTTTTTTTTTTTTTTTTTTTTTGGCATTCTGGAGAGCATAAACAGAATTTTCAAGTAGCATGGTAGGGATATCCTCACAGAAATACCAAACTCCCCATAAACACTGGGAGTAGCAAAGGACCACCCTAGTGAGTCCATTCCTGCAGCAAAAAGCAATTGGATCATCACTGAATTATTTATAAATACATTTTCATATACTGGATCTCAACAGCACACTCCCTTTATTAATGCTAAGTAAAACTGTAGGTACAGTGGTATTTTCATAGGAAAATTATTAATGCAATGACCAAATCTGGTGTGAAAAATGAAAGGGCAGAGGACTCCATTTGTGAGCTGCCACCAAGGCTGTGTGGAGATGGTTTAGCTGAGTTATCCACACTGGGTGCCAAGATGGTGCTGCTCCTCCACCTGTTCAGAGCGGCCTCCAGGGAGCTTTAGTCATCAACCCTGCGGGCAAACACGGATGTATCTTACAAGGGTAGGGAAGGGAAGACACCAGAAACCAACTGTGCCTGGGCTGGGTAGCGATTGTGGGGTTTAGAGACAGGAAAAACCCATCCCTGGTCTTGTAATGAAATTGTCCTTGTAGATATGGTGATAGATATGTTATAGAAACATGGTTCTAGAAAGCCTTATTTCAGTTCCTGGGATGGAGAGAGCAGGAGCAAACAGCAGTGGTGAGAGAGAGCGAGGGAATCATGGGATGGTTTGGGTTGGGCCCATCCCATTCCACCCCTTGCCAGGGCCACCTTCCACTGGTCAGGTTGCTCCAAGCCCTGTCCAGCCTGGCTTACAAGCTCTTTTCTGAAATATGTTTAAACAACGCACAGAATTACTCTTCCAAGCTTTAGGATATTTATTGCAAATGTTTGTTCTTCCTCTTCATTATTCTCCTCCCTAGGTGCTTACAGGACAAACCTGGGTATGTTCTGTGCTCTTGTTGTACAGGCACTGTTCTTCTGTGACCAGCACTCTGTGCCCTCCTGTCGGTGCAATGTAGCAGTGCCTCAAACTGTTTGAGTAGAACTGGTGAGAAAATGAGGTTCCTCACTTTGGTGAAGTGTTAAGCTCAAGGTATGTGGTGCAGCAATCACCCTTTAAAATCTGTGGTTTGTCAGCAAATGACAGCGTGAGGACTGAATGGGTTTGGATACTAAAACACTTTTCTCATAAATAAACTCAGCTGTACTAATGACACAGCTTCTCTTTCCCACAGGAGAGAGCACAGTCCGCCTGGGAGCTGCTCACATACTTTCTTTTCTTGAGCACACCAGAACTGTTCTGTAGCCTGGAGCAGTAGATGGATCATATTTGATCCCCCTGTGAAGCAGAAGCTCTTCTAAAGCTCGCTGGCTTGTGTTAACATTCACACAGGAACCCCAGAACCGCACGTGTGATTGTTACAGGGTCTCATGAGTGGCCATTGCCTCCTTGGGGTCTTTATCTCCTCCCCTTTTTTTGTTATCATCCTTTGCTCCCCTCTCCTCCCTCCACTACATGGGTCAGTCACGGCTGAAAACAGGAACCTGCACGGAACTTCTGCAAATCTTATCTGTGCGTTTCCTCTCTGCAGTGTGCTGGCACCCGCTTCTGATGTACTCAGTAATTTTATATAGATTTATATAAAATTCCATAATCCCAGTGCATTACTGGCCATCCTAAAATCTTGTCAGAAAAGCTGGCTAAAGCTTTTGCCCTGGCTTTTCTCTCTCCTGCTCCAGATCTGTTGGCACATCCCGGTGGGCACTGCAGGGTGGGTGCCACAGGAGCTGTGCTGGAGCTGCTCTGCCCTGGCTGAGCCCCAGGGTGCAGAGCCAGCCCGTTTTGGGGCACTGTTGTCACAGCTTTGCTGTCAATTGTCCCTTCACGGCTGTGCCAGTGAGAACAGCACGGATGAGGCAGGAACAGCGGTGTTAGGCCTCTCAGGTGCTAATGACTTCAAAATGTTGGAAGTCACGGGAGAGTAAGACCCTCTCTGAATAGCAGAGGAATTGTGTTTTGTGCTAACTCTGACTCATGGCTTAGAAGTTAATGAAACCATTCAAGTTGAGTACTTTAATCTCACAAATTGGTTATCACAGCCTTGTGGCCACTTCTTGTTTTATAATAAAGCATAACACAAAATATCTGTGAAGGCTTACAAAATTAAACTAAGGGAAATATGTGCAATTTTGAGCTCATTAGGAGCAATTCATATTTTCATCTGTCTCATTAGAGATGTTTTCATGAACTAGGAAAGTACTTTTGAATCTGTGATTTTTAATTTCCCTGCCAACTGGCGTGAGCTTTTTGGGATTGTTATTTTCTTTTCATTTATTTCAAAATGTTAAAAGGAGGAGGGGAAAAAAAAAGAAAAACAACACCACAGGAGAAATTAGAAGAAAAGCAAGGCACTAAGAAACAAGTGAACTGCATGAACGTGATAAGAAATATTATTTTAAAGTAGGATTTTTATATATCTATCTCCTGTGTTGGTACTTTGCTGCCATGTATGCAAACAGAGCACAGTGGGAATGGACTCGGGAGATGCAGTTTGGAATTGAAGGTGCACAGGTGAACCCCACCAGCTGGAAGGATGGCACGTGACCTGATGCTGTTATGTACATTTTTGGAAATATTGTCAGATTTCCTTAAGTCAGACACGACCTCAGTGTAGCTGTGTTTTTGCTGTACCAAACAGAGCATTGGGCTGTTGGTAGGGCTGGCAGTGAGCCTTGAGAAGGGCTTTGTTTGAGGGCTGGAGGGGGGACTGTGAGTGCTCTCGTCACAGGACTGGTGACCAACAGAACCTGCCAGGGATGAGCTGCTCTCTGGGGCTGAGGCTTTAGGGGTTATTTTCTTTTTTAATGTTAATATTCAGAATCTATAGTTACATTTATTCTTTTTAAGATCTTATTTTAACATCTCAGAGAACCCTGGAGAAGAAGATGACCATGGTCTGTCATTTTTTGCATGGCACTGTTGTCCATGGAGTGAAGTCTCTGCTGTGCCATTAATCCTTGCTTTGACCTTTCTGTTGAGGTGATTTCCCTGCCAAATCAGTGCTTTATTTTAGTCGTGGCTTTCACAAAGGGCTTGCTGGTTGTGGGCAGGGATGGAGACCGAGGTCAGAGCCCAGCAGGGGCTGCAGCAATTCCTGAGGGGCAGCTCCGAGCTCTGCTCGCTGGGCAGGGACAGCAGCCAGAGTATGGGCCAGGGCAGGGTGGAGATCCAGGGGAAGGTTCTGCTTCCCCCAGAGCATGCTGGGCATGGCTCCGAGGCTGCCAGAGCTCCAGGAGCAGAGAGAACACCTCAAGTATCATTTCCTTTCCAGCCCTGAGGTTGCAGCTGAGATGGCCAGCAGGGCTGTCACAGTGCTAGCCATGGCAATGCTCTCTATATCCCAATATCTCCTGTTTGTGAGCTGAGCAGAGGCTGCCAGTTTGTACCATGGACATCACCAAACACCAGCCCTGCCATTGATTTTTACATGTGCAGCTGCAGGATCACACTAAATAATAACAGTGCACTAGTTGGTTGGTAGAAAAATTATTTCTTTATCATTCCCCAATGTTTGTGTGGTAATCACAGATGAAGAGCACTGAAATTTGTGGTGATTCATTGTAAATTCAGCTTTTTCACCGTGACAACTGTCACAAGTGTGTTCACAGTGACTGTGGCCCTGTTTTGTTTTAATTTGCCCAGAGTTAGGCCCTGCACAGCACGAATTTCATTTTCAGGAGCGAACACCAGGGACTTTGCATTGCATCTCAAGCCACGCTGCTGGGATCGAGTGTGCTGCTCAGACAAGGCCTGGCAGAAGCTGAACCCTCCTCTACATCGCAACACATCGAGTTTCCTAAACCATTTCTGAGGGTTTAAGAAACTTTAACTCCCCTTGCCGTGCAGTGGAGATTGAAATGCCTCCTATTTCCTGCGTTTCCCAAGCACAGAGCCATAAATCTGTCACACACCGCAGCTCCGCTTGGCATTATATACTGAGCAAATGAACTCAATAGCAATATAATCTTACTTTGCAATATAACCAAACTGCAGAAAACATTTCTGGAAGTACGTAGATTTAGGGATCAAATAAAATTTAAGCATCCTGATATGTAGGAGTTTATGAAGGCACAACTACTTTGTTGAGAGACATTTTTCCTTTTATTAATTCAAGTAAAACTCGTCTTTCATTTTAACTGTAGTTTATTTTGGTTTCCACTCTGCACAAAATAGGACTGGGGGTTTTGTGGTTTTTTTCTCCTCACATCCTTCATTAGTATTGTGAATTTGAAAATGTTTATTTGAAAATGTCCCTCCAATTAATTTAATAGATATTTCTTTTGTTTTCTATAAGTCTGAGATATTATCTTACATCTGTCCTGTCTCAAAATATGACAATCTGTTTAGCATGGGAACTGGTGTCATTTTCCAACCTCAAATTACAGTAATATTCTCTTTGCATTGTTTTGACAAAGCCTAAATACAGCTGTGAATTCTACTGCCTGAAAAGGCAGGTAGGAGACTTTACATGGGGCACTCCTTAGCTTTCTACAGGACAGCTTTATTTTTGTAGAGGAGTATTTTTGTTTAACAGTTTTTAGTGTTTTTATTAGCACAATTGAATTTGGCTGCAAAATTTTATATCTATAGATGCAAGCTTCTTGTACTTGCAGTGGGGAATCATTTGCACAAATAAATTTGCTGGTTTAAAGTCTGTCTCGGTGTAGAGAACCAGCATAAAACGTCTTTCATGAAAGCCTGAGAGTCCTGAAGCCCTGGCCATAGATTATGTAGTGCTAGAGAAGCGGTAATGTCCTTTTGACAATAAAAATGCTAAATGGAAATATTATTTACAGAAATTTTCCCACTGTCAGGCTGTAGTCTCAGAATTTGGGTTAAACAGAAAAGTCTTCATCTGACTTTTTGGGCAGCAAATGTGCAGGGATTGGGGTGGTTTTGCAGCTCTGGAGAGGGCACGAGCATGGTCATGTAGTTAAACGTCAGAAAAGAATGTAAATCTAATTTCATGCCTTTGTGTTCATGTGTCAGCTCTTACCTGAAACGGCTTGAAGTCAAGTGCAGAGGCAACCAATTGTGTTGATCTCTCTGTGGATGCTTTGCAAAATTCAATATTTTAACAATTTCATAGGACCCATCTCCAAAAAGGATAATACTTAAAGCTGCTTTAGATAACAGTGTTTTAGGGTTTTTTTCCCCACTGAGTGTGCACTTGGTTTTCACAGCAGCTCCAGCTCAATCACCTCATTCCCAGCGTGGTTTGCACCCAGGGCTGCGTGTTTCACCTGACCTCAGCTGGTGAGCAGCAACTCATTGATTTCAGTAACTGCAGCACTCTCAACAGAATTCTAGAGTGGTCTGAGAATTTTATATTTTAAAAAAATAGCTCCACCTGTGGCTATTTAAATGTTAGGGAGCAATCAATGTCTATCAGGTGCTTTTAATGGGAGACTTGGGAAGAGGGAAATTAAATTTTTGAATTGTCTTCAGCATTCCAGTAGATATCAAGGGATAATGCCACGGTGATGAGTGCTTTGTAGACATTAATAAGGAACACAAAATAGAATGAGTTGCATTCATCTTATTGTAATTAAACATAAAACCAGTTCAAGCTATGAGTGCTCTTTGAATTGTTGAGAGCAACTGAGACCCAAACACTTGGCAGTAAAAGATCTGAAATAATCTTTGCTGGGTTTGTGGGGTTTTTTTGTTGCCTTACTGTAACTTCACATGATTGGCAACTTCATTTCTCTTGACTAAATGTAAGCACTGGCATATAAAATCTCTGTATTTCTGTTAATGGGAGACGTAATGGTCAATTAGAACCTGATCAGCTTGGTTTTGCTTAGGATTCTGTCATATTTTCAGTTGGACAGCCCTTGGTTCTAGGCTGGGGGTGCATCTCAGGTAACCTGTGAGGTTTTTTTATCCCAAATATCACCAGGCAGAGTCTTCAAAACCCTTCAGAATCCTGTGAAAGGTTTACAGCACAGTGAGGCACCCCTTTTGAATGTTAAGAATACACAATCATTGCCTGTCAATGGAAGGATTTCTTCCTCCAAAATAAAGGCACTTCATTGAATTTAGGCTGTGAAAGTTGGAGTCCTAAACTCCTGTAAAGTCGATTTGTGGAGGCAGCCTGCCAGTGCTGTGGGTGTCTTTTTGCACTAAAGCTCATATTATATTTTGGAACATCTCGACTTTGACAGACTGGAGCAGATCAGGATTTATCCCCCATATCCCCTGGACTCAAAATCTAGGTATTACTTGCCATAAAGCCTAAACAAGTACCTTCATCCCTAAGAAATATGAGACTTTGTTTGTGGTTGACTTTAAAGTGCAGTTATGGCAGTGCAGAAGAGCTGGTGCTTTGCTATAATTTAGGGCAGCTGGCTCCCGAAGACAAACTGAGTGGTGCCAATGGTTAGCTGGTAAATAAGAGGTAACAGAGAATGTTTCCCCCCTTCACTTATTCAGTATATTGCTAGATTCTATGAAGAGGCTGAATTGAAATGCTTCCTGTTAGGGCAGAAAGCTGTCAATATCAGCCTTTCAGATACCACCTCCTGGCTGCATGGAGAGTTTTTTGATGCTCTTTAAGTTTTAAGAAAAAGGAGGTGAAATACAATAAAAACATACTGGTTAGAAGCAAAACTTGATGTTTCTTATGTGCTCATAAGGATATTTTGATCACAAAAGGCAATGCAGAAGTACAGTGATGTGCAATTGCTCTCTTTTCACCTTTGTTCTTGATCCTTAAGCAGGAGTTTTAGTGCTGCTGTACAGTTATCAAATTAAGTAATATAAATAAATTGCCTTAAAATGCAGTTGGAAAAAATGTTAGGGGATTTGTGCCCTGGCCAGCACAGGCCATTAGAGATCCCAAGTATTTTTAAAACATGAAATTTCTGTCACGTTCTTATGGGAGCTGCCTTTGTTAGAGCGAGATGATTCAAAGGATTTCTGCTTTCTCACAGGCATTTCTTTCCCGAATGTGAATCCCCTGACCCTGTAATCCTAATTCCCACCTTGTCTTTGTTGCTGTTAGCACTGTTTATACACAGCACACACCTCAGGTTCGGAAATGATGTGAAGCTTCCTTGGCTTTCAGATGTAATTGTGAGCGAGATGGTTTTTGGAGCCACAGCAGGATATTTCTTAGTGCAAATAAATGGCAGTCATTAGAGGGGTAGCTGAACCTCAGATGCAATATCTAAGCACACTCAAATTACGTGGTGAAATCCCTGCTGGCCTGGTGTGCTCTGTGAACAATGGGCAAGCTCCTTAAAGTGCTTCGTGTGCTCTCAATAGCATTGTTCGAGCGAGGTTCTAACAGAGTTACCCCTGCTCTTAATGGACACTGCACCAGAGTTTGGGATGATTTTATATCCTTCATTAAATTGCCTATTTGGCCACTGTGGAATTGGCTATATTTTCATAGAACAAATGAAGTCAATTCAAAAAAATAGTTCAGCTGAGATTGAGAATCAGTAAAATGACTGGGCTTCTAGTTTGCTAGAATTTTCTTTTATTGCTGTGAATTAGCCAATAATTGATTTTAATCTAAACGGGCCAAGACGAATTTTTTTAAAAGCGCCCAGGGACCTGGAAGTTCAGAACCATGAAGTTCAAGGTCTGGTAGCATGGAGAGCTGATCACAAGCAGGACCTGCAGATATTGTAATAATGCACATAATTCATGAAATGTGAAACACGGATAGAAGAAAAATTTTTTAAAAGGATGACGTTCTTGCAGAGAAAAAGCAGCAGAATTCTGTGGTCTTTGGATCCTTTATGAAATCTCAGACTGCCTAATACAGTGAAAGATCTTTAGAATATCGTTATTTGACTTTGTCATTTGTGTTAGAGCTGAACTGGTATTTTGTTCAATTTTCCTGTCTGTCTCGACAGTCTATGTACACACAGAGGCAGAGAGGAGAGGTCTTCTTTAGTTTAACTTGTGCAGAGAAAGTGTGTGAGAATGTCTGTGGGACCATCTGAGCGTGTTTAAACAAAATTATTTGGCCACTCTATTCCTATTGTGCTCTTATTAGCCTTTAGTTAATTAGCTTCAGGTTTTCAGTCAAGAATTACACACTTAAGGACTGAAAGGAGGAGAGAGGCGCTGGGGGAGTGGAACCAGCCCTGAAGGGGTGAAAGCTCTGCCATGGCACCGGGGGGACGGGCAGGGCCTGAGCCCAGGAATTGCCCCGCACAGGAGGCAGAACTTCTGCCCTGGGCAGTGCCCAGCCCTGCCCAGATTGTGCAGAGAGGCTGTGGAGTCTCCTCGCTGGGGATATCCCAGAGCCCCATGGACACCCTGCTGTGCCCTGGGCTCTGGGCTGGCCCTGCTGGAGCACGGAGGTGCCACCACAGGAGCCCCTGGGTCCCTCCAGCCTCACCCAGCCCGGGGTTCTGTGTGATTCTGTTCTGTCTCAGGGGGCAAAGATATTTTCCAATAAAAGCAGAATTTCTAAGCAGTTTTCTTAAATTTTTGAGCTTTCTTCCCCTAAACCCCTTAAAGCATCATCTGCTCCAGTCTTTGTTAGAATAATTTAGGACACTGTGACACTCTTGCATCGTGGTTACTCCTGTCCCTTGTCTGTTTTCTTTCCCCAGGTGAACTTAGAGCAGTAGAAGAGGGGAAGGGAAAAAGAGAGAAGCCATAAATATTCCTTATTCACATCCTTTGTGGCTTTCTTGTCTACCTCCCTCCTGCCCTCACTCATCTTCCTTGTCCATACCTACTGAGGAGAGATAAAAACCAAACAAAATAAAGGCTAATCACGCTGAACCAAGTGTACAAAAATGTTGGATTGATAAAAACACAGACTAATTTGTCTCTGGCTCCATGGAGTTCTAATATGAATGAGAATAATTTTTCCCAGTTAAAAAAAAAAA
>VYZT01045311.1:0-30167 GCA_013400735.1 Pomatostomus ruficeps
TTTTTTTTTTAAGATTATGCATTTTCACAACAGTTTTAGGAGATGCTTCATGAAAATGAAATTAACACAAAGTCATGTGTCTTTTACAAAATAATTTTTTTTTTATAAAAACCTCTTGAAGAAAATAATGTTCTTTTATAAAAATGTTCTTTTGTAATTTTAATGTCAAACAACTCTGTGGTATTTCTAAAAACTAACATTTAAGAACTGTTTAACAGTTTAAATTTAAATTCTATATGCATTGTCTGCAGTGTATATCTAAGTTTCCAACAGTTGATGAACCTTATTTTTTATACTTTATTAGTGAACAAAAGTTGGAGCTGTATTCCAAAGTCAGTATTTCCCTCAAGGTTTTCTTTTTTTGCAACAGTTTTTCTTCTAAATGTTACCGGTCTTCGGTGTTGAGGGAGGTCTCTATATATTTGTAATTATTTCCCATTGGTTCATTCTCTATACTTTATCAAATATAAACTTACCCTCTTTTCATGATTAAATAGTCAGGGCTATTATTTTACAAGGCATGCAAGGTGTTACTGTAAAGGTAGTTTTGATATTTTTAACTGGGGAGACGTGTGTTTCTCCTTTTGCTCTGGATTACTATGTAAAGAATCATCATGCTGGAATATCCCACCTCTGAGATTAAAAGCATGCCATAAAAAAGAACTGTTGTGGAATACTGAGCATCATAACCACTGGCAATACCAAAACCAGGTAAACAAATATGTAAATAAGTAAATTAAATAAGTCCTGAGCCTCCTCAAAGGATCTGTTATAGATTAAATCTATCAGAAAATGCCACAGTTTTATTCAATACTGGAAGAGGCTTGGGGAGTGTCTACCTCTCATTATTCTCTCCCTCTGATTTCCTTTTTGATTTTGTTTTACTTGGGGTCTTGGGGTTCAACTACAAAATCTCTTTCATTCCTATTAGCAAAAAAGGTGGTTATCATTTGCTTGACTGGTCTTCTGTTTGTTCAGAACACAGGACTGTAAGCTGTATCCTCTGCCTTCTTCCAGCCCTTCTGCACTTGCCCATATCCAGCTCCTCGGCACTTGCCCAGTGACTCTTGCTGGCTCCACTGACTACTGCTTTGGTTTCTTTGCACAACAGCTCCTTGACTCAGCACCTCACCCTGACTCTTTCATCTCACCTTGCATTTCTCCCCTCTACGTTCTACTTTGCTCAAATCAGAAAAGTAGAAAATGTAATTTTCTCTTTTGTTCATGGCATGTGCTTTTCTTCAAGTTATGTTTGATGGTTAGAGACTCTTTCTCACCTCACACCTACATGATTTTTGCTTTCCTATAATGCTTGCTCCTGTTTCAATCTTCAACCCTGAGAAAATAGAGCAAACTTATTTATATTGTTGTGCTGTATTTACATATGACTAAACATGGGACTATACTAATTTATAGTGCATTTCGAATTTAAGCCCAGATTAGTGTTTGTATTTGCTTTGTGTCCATCCTATCCAGATATAAATCCTTTGAAGGTACAGTTTTTAGGTAAATCTCTTAGGAAGTGGTAAAGAAACTTTGGACATGTGGCAAAGGCCTGGATGTATACCTCACTGAAGGTAGACTGATTTGAGCCATGCAGTCAATAACTGTGCTAGGCGTCTTTTCAGGGATCTTGTGAAACCTTCACAAAGACCATTGGGATGTTTTCTAGAGAATTTTAAAATTACAGGTGATATTTAATTAATTATATTCAGTCTTGACTATAAAACAAATTTCCAACACCACAAAGAACTGTTGAGTTGTTCTGTAGTACTTCTGTATACAACAGCCAAGATAGGTGAGAGAATTCCTGCCAGGATTCATCCAGGAGTGCCTCCACTGTAGATCCAGGGGGAAAACTAAAAGCACATGAGCAGGGCACAGTGGTATGTCTACAGCCTACAGTGCTTTTTGTTTCAGGGACCTTTTACATGAGACGTAATAACTTCGTATTTAGCAATCCTCAGTGGCCTTTTCTTCCCTGAATGTGCTCTGTTGTTTTTGAGCCTGTGTACATTTACTACAGAAAATGTCCCATGGAGGTTTCATAGCCAGGCATCACACTGTATGAGAAAATACCTTCTTGCTTTGCTTTGAAGCTGCCTCTTGCTGGTTTATTTGATGGCCATGAAATCGTGTGTTGGAAGAGACAGCAAGTGGGTTCCTACTCATCTTCTCAATGTCTGTAACGATTCTGTGAAGCTCGGCTGCATTCCCATCCAGTTGCTCTTTTCAGCCTGAAGTGTTCTTGTCTTAATAAATTCAGTGGCTTCTTACAAAAAGTCATTCCACACCTTTAGGCATACCTCTTTCTTTTTCTGCACTTTCCCAGCTCTGCTATGGAAACAAAGCAATATTCAAGATGAAGGGCATCCTGGATTTATATAGAGGTATAATTTTTTGTTAGGTTTTTTTTTTTTTCAGTTTTCCAATAGTTATTAAAATTCCATTTTCTTTTTTAAAGGACTAGCAAGGACTGAAATTATGTTTTCATAGCTCTTTTTGTTATATCTCAAGGTCTTCTTTCTTAAATATGCATTTTTTTTCCTCTGAGGAATATTACATCTCTTTTCATGAAATTTTACCTACCACTGTCTCTTTATTATTTGTACTCATCTTTTTCACTCTAAAAGTGCCAGTATAATTAGAATTTTTTTTCAGCTAACCTCTGAAAACTCTCTGCTAAGTGTTGACTAAACCCTGGTTTTGATTTTGGATTCGGTCAGAGGAAATGTGCCTTTAAAATATATAATGCCAAAAACTTGGTAGTAACTAATAAGTCTACATATATCATAGCCCTACAACAGCACTGAATTGTAATGCGAAATAAAATCATTCACCTTAATATTTTTGAATTTGTTTAAACAAATTAAGGTTCAATTTTTCTTCTTGACATCTTGTTCCTTTAATGACATTTTCTTGTTCCAAAGAATGTCAGGAAAGGAAAAAAATTATGGTCCGTTCATGTCTATGAGTAAATAAGAGTTCTGTACTAGTGGAAAACCTCAGTGAGTAATGAGAGTTTAAAACCTATTTTTCAGAATAACTCCAGGTTGCCAGAAACAAATAGCAGAAGTACCCTTAGGTGCTTATCCTCTTGGGGTGCAAACACTTTATGTCATATGCTTTTATAGATTTAGAGCTAGATAATCATTAACATATGAACTGTCAATGAAGAGCTCAGAAAGCGACCAAGATCTAAAGGTAAGCATAATCATTACCTAGTTATTTTCACACAGATCTGTGGCTGGTGGTGATGGGAATGACTGGACTGGTGGCATTCACCAGTAAGTTAAGTCCTTTCTAAATCAGAGCAGACCTGGCACCCTCCAGAAATCAGAGATGCTTTCTCAAGCATCGCTGAAATAGAGCTTGCTGCAGCTTTTACATAACTTTTCTTATTTACCTCCTCTATATAATATGTAATGAATGCTGTTCGTACATATTTTCAGAATAGCTTTTTCAAGTAAAACTCCAAATTTTTTATTCATGGTCAATTTGAACATAACCACTAAATATGGCTGAGAAACAGCAAAAATGTGTCATAATATTAGTCTCACTTATTACCTAAGTCACTCAGTAATGGTTTTGCACCATTATCATTCCCTGCAAAGTTAATTCTTTGGCTACTTTAGAGAACTGTTAAGAATGTTCAGAAACAGGAATGATTTGAACTTTAGAAGTACATCCTCTTTTGTAAGTGATGATGAGATGCTAGAGGAGACAGTCTGTACAGTTTAACAGAGGGCAGACAGAATGACTTTTTGCCCAAGTCACATACTGCATGGTACAAGAAGACAGACTATAGATAAACTGTCATTTTATCTTAAAGATTGCACAAGAGGGTTCAGTTTTCCTTATTTATGAAAGAATTTTAGAATCACAGGTGATATTTTTTTGACATTCTTGAAGTCAATGCAACACTGAAGCATTTCTCCACATATCAATATATTATGTCAATAAAATGATCTGAAATAGTCTCCTTTGCTATTGTCAGTTTAATTGATTAACAAAGTGTATATTACATGCTTGAGTACTTTTAATTCTATTTTCTTAAAAAAATTTAAAATTAGGACCATCTGAACTTATAGATACTGGTGTTTATGAAAAATATGTACCTTGTTTGATAAAGTATAATAAATAATTGATTACAAATTACCTGATCATGTGTCACTCTAAAAATATGTCCTACACAAAGGAAAACAATTCGAATATATGTAATTGTTTGAAATATCCTCATTTTGATTTCAGGAAGCTAGATTATGTTAACCTAATTCATTCATTCTGAAAATTGTTTAATTCTGTAAGTCTGCTGAGAATTTTTGATGATCTGATATTTGAAAGAAGAATGAGCATAGTAAAATTTTAGAAGAAATATTGTTCTTTAAGATATCTGGTAGAGTGCTTATTATTCAGGATTTCTCTATCAGAAAAGTAATAAATTTCTTAGTATTCTCATTCTATACCATTTTAATAGGGAAAAAACCAAAACTCAAGCTTGTGTAGTTTCTTTCTTTATTTGCATTTAAATGCAGCAGTAGAAAAACATTTTCTTGAGTAAATAAGCTTGGAAGAATTTCCGAAACCTGATAAATGTTGATTCTGTTAAGGTACAGTTCCAAGTAAATTCCAGTTGTAACTGTATACTGGTTTATGAATTGGTATAAGGAAAAAAAGTATCAGATTTATTGAAATCATTATTATCATTGAACTATTTTGATGTTTTCTATAACTGAAAGCAGAGAAATGTTAAACTGAGAGAAAAACACAATCAACTTCAAGAAAAATAACATGCAGTTCTCTAAAATGCTCCTTTAAAAAAACCTATTCCTTACTTTTTTTCAGTCATCTTTACCCCTAAATAAAGAAAAAGAAGGAGAGGAATATGCTGCCTCTCTAAAAAGTATGTGTATTTGAGATCATTCCTTCATTAATCTCTGGCGAAATCTGTTCAAATTCCTTTGTTTACGTTATTTTCTTTAGAAGACCTTTTCTTTCCCATCTGCTATGATGTACAGGCTTTTAGTCAGAGCTTTTAGGCTTAATGATATTGATTTCACCACCTTGATGGAGCCTGCCCAAGTGATATGTTCTCCACCCTGTTATAAACACATCATTTTGGAGGAGAAATCATAGTTAAATTTTAATAAAGAATTGCCTGAGACAGAACTGAGTTTAAATTTGAAGATTTTTTCCTGCAAGTTGAGCTGCCTAAAGCTGCCATCTTCTTTAACTTTTCACCAAAGACTCACAAATAGCTTTTATCTTATGCACATATGCACACTGGACTATTTCCTCAGATGGATATTATTTCTTCTGTATGTAGACAAATTGATTTATCAGTATTTGACTGCATAACAGAAATTTACTCTGAGATCACGGTGAATGAACTCAGATTTAGTGTGGTCCAACAGAATTTAAAAAAGTAAATCTATTTTTGTTTCAAGAATTATGTTTTCAGAGAGATACTGAGGTTTGAATGTATGGTTATGAAGCTGGTTTGTGGGCTTAGAAAACTGGTTAAATAATACATATGAGTATGTTACTGGATCAAATTTTTTTACCCCAGATGTTTTCATATATCCTGTCTCCAACAATAGCCAGATTTGAAAATCCGGGAAAGGGGTTCAAGAAACGCCTGTGCAAGCTGATCTCTTCTCTAATACACCCCTGCAGAAGTTTAAGGACTCCTTGTGCTGCTGCACCTGGTCGGTTTTTTTGTTTAATGTTCCCTGATGAGTCAAGCTTCCAGCAGTTTTCTGATTTTTAACACACAGCATCCTGAAGCAGGGAATTTCTAAGTTTAACGTAAATTGTGAGAACAGGTAGAGTCACTTTTCAGTCTGGAGCTTGCTAATTTCACTGGGTATTTCTTATGGTACCACCAGGCAGTCGTACCATAAAAGAGGGATGAGTCATATGCCCATTCTCTGTCCCTTCTGTTGGCCCCTTCCCAAGCTGAGGAGCTCTGGAGTACCTACTTCTAAAAGTAATCACTTATTTATGGCAGTTTGAACCTTATTTTTTGTAGCTGCATTAGGCCTGAAAAATTAGCTCCTACAAAATGAACTTGCACCAAGGCCCATTCTGCTTCCCAGAACCTACTCTATCTATAGAGTCATATGATTAGTTCCTGACTTAAACCTCAAATCCAATCAAAAGCTTCAGGCAAAAATAGCATCTTCAAGGTAATCGTACCAGGAGTTTTGAATTCTAGTGGTGTGTTGGAATAGTTGGTGTGTGTTTCAAGTTGCAAGAATTAATAAAATCTAGTCTTTTTATGCATTGACACTGAAAAGGGGATTTCAATCTCTGTAGTAGAAACATTGAACTGAGTCTAAATATTCTTAATTCATATAAACGGATCACTCTTTGTAGTTTCTGCATACTAATTTTAACTAATAGAAATCTGTAGTGGATTTATTTTGAAAGAGCACTGCAAATGTAAATTTTAAAAGCCTAGATTTCATACACCTTACACCAGAAAGCAGTCAGACCTGTGAAACTTTAAAATCATAGACTAAATATTTACTTTTAAAATATGCTTTCAAACTGATGGTAAAATGTTTCCTAGGGTTAAGCTGAAGAGAATACTTGTGAGGGATATGCTGGGCAAACAGTCAGCTGAACGCTCTTCACAGAGATACAAAATCCCTCCTGGATTGCTGTATTTGGTAAATGTTTTACAGATACAGCAAGCTGCCTGCAGAAGAGAGGGTCTCTCTTGTGTTATGTAGACTCCAAAGAAAATAAAGACTTGGTGACCTTCAGAAAGACACTGTAAGCCATAAAACTAACTGCTTAAAACAGTGGAAAGTCTGATGGAGTAAAAAGCTGTATGAAACAGATCATAACCTTCTGAAGAACAGAACCTTGTTCAGCAGCTGAAAAGTATTTGAAGCCTGACAGGAGGAGATGAATTATCTTCACAGGTTCCTGTTGCTCAAGGGTACATCTTATGAGTTACTGCATACCACAGGCCCTTAACTCACACTTTACTACTCCTCTGCTGGAAGCTGGACTTAACTAAAGCATAACTTGGATAAAACACGTTTTCAAGGAAGATGTTCCAGTAGAGCTGGAATATATCCAGCTGAATCTTGTTTTGTGTCCCTGGTTTGACGCTGAAGCTCCAGCAGTGGCAGGAAGGGTGGGCTGCATAGCCCTTCAGCTGCGGCTGGGTCTTTATTGCTTGAGAAGAGGCTGTACCTCAGGGTGCTAGCACAGAGCAGGGAGTGACTCCCAAGCCTTGTGAAGCAAATACACGCTTTCCACTCACTAACAATCGCTGCTTTTCAGGCTCTAAGGTAAACATCCAGACTGCAGATGCCATCAGTTACATGGGAAAATAATTTCTGTTCCGTAATACGCTTCTTGTTTAGAGTTAAGAAATGTTTCACCTATTAGCTTGTCACAATAAAATAAATTTAAAAATGTGTCTGGAGATGTCTGCCTTTGTTCCCAGACATTGAGCACATCTGAGTAGCACTGCATGAGTGCCCCACTGGGTTGTTAACAGAAATGAGAGTGCTCGCATGAGGCCACCCCCCGAGAAAAACATTTTAAATAAATAAATGTGTTCTAAGGCAAAACTTTCATATTCTTTGCCATCTATTATCTATCCTGTCCAGGATGGTAAGACAAGTAGCAGCTTTTGTCATTTAATGATACACTTATAAAGCACACTCAATTTGCAAAGTCAGAATTTGGAAATTATGACATTTATTGTAGGTGCTGTGGTATCAGATTTTCTTGCTTTTTAGGAGATAGATTCTCTTCACTTTCAGCTTTCTGAAAAATTGATTGCTGGGAACGAAACTGTCTTTGTTTAGTATCTCATCATGCTTCCAAGGAAGTTAAGATTGTCATTGTTCAATAGCAGTAGGAGCAGTGGTAATTTTACATTTAAGGTGTCAAAAACTACTTAAGAGGGAAGGTTCAGGGGGAGTATTTTCCAATTTTTAAAAAGGATACTCTACCTGCCTCCAAAATATCAAGACACAGGAAAATATGCCAGGAGAAACTTTTTTCGAACTGTAAATGCTCTTTAATTTGCCATATATCCCCCCTTGTATTATGTTTATAAAATTTTGAAGTAATATAAGAACTTATTTATTCCTGTCTCTTGCTTTCTGGGAATCCAGCAGCTCTTTCAGTACATTTAAAAACAAAGCCCTTAATAAAAAGAGCATCTAAACAAGTAGAAAATACAGAAATGAAACATAAGCCACTGTTGGACCGAGTCAGATATTTGCAAGATCTCTCTAAGATGTAAAGTACACAATACACTAAATATGCATCTTCTTAAAAAATCTCGGTACCTTAGCAACATCAATATGAGTATTGATTTTTTATGGTAAGATTAACAAAGCAATCAAGGTGTATCCAATACTGAATACAGAGAAAAAGTCGATACAGCAATTTCAGAGATCATCTTGAAAAAGGAGAGTTGTGTGATATTTAGAATAACAAAAGTAGCATTTAAACTTCTGGAAAGTGTTCAAAATGCAGGGAAATGTAAAGAAAAGGATGTGTAAATGAATGTCATCCTCAGAAATGCAACAGTTGTAGCCTGCATTTAGTAACAGCTAGAACAGCACCACTAAGGTGCACAGGAAGGCTGAAAGGGGTTTGGCACTTATTAGGATATGAGTAGGACATGTTTCTTTTATATAGCACATAGATTTTTTGACCTGGAGCTCAATCAAAATGAATACTTGCTGTACAAGAAGCAGAGAAATTCAGCAGAGGATTTGTACAGTTGAACAAATCTCTTTAGCACAGGAAGCGATACTGAAAGATACATAGCATGTTTCTCTGTTTCCTTTTGGTTTTCTTTTTTTTTCTCCTAGAAGACAGTGATCTTAAGACTTCTGTTGCATGGAACTCCAGAATTGTAGGAACCACAGTTTTCAACTATATTTAAGCAAATAAAAAAAGTATATCATGGGTATCCCAAACCCAAGGGATTTAAATTACACTTTGGATAAGATGTTGTGAATAGACCAACCAAAACAGGATTTTATCTCTGAGGTAAATGGGATGAAACAGATGAATGGCAATTCTCTCACATCTGTATCAGACAAAAAGCAAACTGGAAATGTATGTTTCTCGAGTCCACTTAATTGCAGTTTTTCAAAGCTTTATAAGTAATTAACACACTATAGAAACATGAACAAAACATATTCCTCGTTTACATTTTTTTGGTCCTTCTAATTTGAATATTCTGATACAAAAGTATAGTAACTATAGTAAGTTATGGCATTTTTTAATACAAGTATTATAATGAGATTTTTTAAATGTCTGAATAATATTGTAGTAAAAATATTTAAAAAACAGACTAGAGTAAGGTCTTGGTACATCTACTCTAAGTCATTAAGATAATCTAAAGTATTAATTCACCACTGTGAAGTCTGGGACTAATTGAGAAGTAACCAGTGAACACTTTATGTACCTGGGGTTTTTGAGACCAAGCATACTGTGGTCTTTTATCTCAGACAGATATTCAGTTCAAACACATGTGTTGGGAAAAGTAGAGATCCATGGAAGGGACGGCAAATGGGAATGTTTCCTGATTTCATTGTGCATCAAATTTCATTGAGCATGGGCACTGCGTGCTTTCACTAATAGAACTTGAATAGTGTATTAATTATGAAACAGCTGCTCATTATGCTAATTAGGAGAGTAATCATGGCCTCTTTTTAAAAATCAACTGTACTTCTCTTGATACAAAAGCCACTGGTAAGAAGCAGTGAAAAGACCTGACTTGACTCATTCCTAGCAAACTGACCCTGGGTTCAATACTAAGAAAGCACCTTCAGCCAGCTAAAATGCTAATGCAGTTTTGTTTTCACATGGTTTTCTTTAATTTGAAGAACTATGTCAATTTAATTACACTTTACATTAGTCATTAGAAAAGTTCTCAGCCATCCCTTTGGCTTAATTTCTTTTGTCAACTGTGGAATGAATGGAGAAGGGAAGCACAGTTGTACTCCGTGGGATGATTAGGATCAGATGGATCCGTGTTTAGCATCCTTACCTCATCAGAAACTGCCTCTCATGTGCTATCTGCACAGGTTTCCTTGGCTCTGCAAAGTAGGATGCACGGAAATGCTGACTATATTCTAGGTATGAGCTTTACATCCCATTCTTCTCTTACTGCTTTTTAACTCCATTCTGGAGACTGGGGAAGATTCAGGGCATTTTAAGAATTTGATCTATTTATGTAAAATGTAGAAAGGCAGATACCAGTGATTTCAGGTAATTTTCTGACATGCTGTTCTATTTGTGTAACAAATATTTATTGAATAGCAAAAATATTTTAAGCAGCTCTCAGGATACTATGAATAAATTTTAAACAAAACTAGACTGCAGCATTTCTGGTACTGAATTCCTCATGGTGAGGACTACCTGAGACCTGTGAGCATACTATTTTACCTTACAGTTTTGTTCTTGAGAGAGAAAAGAAAAAGAATAGAAATTTTTCTATCTAGATGTATATTGCAGGTTGTCAGTCAGTATAATTTATGAATTTAAACTGCGAGAACATAATATGAGCATATGTCAGGTAGTCCTTGCTCAACAGAAGACTATGCATTGTACACAACCAGTGGAACTATTTTGGTCATACATGAGACACATTGTACAACTTGCCTGTTCCACCCTTGAAAATTCTCAATGCATAACACTGCCAATTGTTTTACATCCTGGAACCCAACACACTGGAATACGGTTTCTGAAGATACACTGGTTAAAATATAATACTATATGAAGCATTCAATATCACAATATTTATCAATCACGTAACACTTAAGATAATTGCAACTTTTCTTTATTCACTTTGTCTGCTTGTTTGTGCTCTGCCTAAGTGGCAAATAGATGACTTTTTCCACCAGACTGCATTCCGGACAGAGAAAAAGGAAAGCTGTGAGGAGGGTTTTTTTGTTTTGATTGTTAATTATTTTTTGAAATCTGTTTCCAAGGGTCGCTGCTTTCTAAGAGCTACAGCTCAAACAAATTTGGTAGTAGCTCTAATATGTTATTTGGGTTCATGAAACCAAGAAATTCTAATTTTTCCACATTAATGAAGAGGCAGTAAAATTCCAGACTTAAGCTTCCTATAAATAAAAGAACAACCCAACAACCCCTATTTTTTGATGTCTCCATTTATTCTACATGCAAAATCCTATATTTATCTAGTTAATACCACATTTTTATTTTTAGAATTAGATATTCAGCTCACATTCTGGCTCTTAGAAAGGATCGATAAATCTATGGTGAGTTTGCATAAGTATTTTTCTCAAATGAATCCAGTCCTTGACTGAGATATTTTAATTGCTGTAATTTGAATAACTAATTCCAAGTTCTGAAAATTAGGTGAAGGTAGTACGTGATTAACTGCTGTTAATGAAGCCATTACCTGATCAAGTAACATTTCATTCTTGGAACTGATTATCTCTAAATGCAAATGAAATTGATTTGAATTGTGCATTTTTTTCTTGGATTTATAGCACGCCTTTTAAATATTCTGCAACTACTCTTATGCAACATACTTTGCCATTTTTATTCTTCTGGCATTTCTGTAAGTTTATACGTCTAACATGGAATCAGAAAAATTCTGCTCCAAACAAGGTGAGCATCCATTCCCATGCAAAATTTTCTTTGCTCAAAACACTGAGCCAAGATGAATTTTAAACTAACTTTTAGTGAAGTGAGAGTTAGTAATTACGCTAACAATTAGTTATATTGCCTCTCACAGACTGTATCAAAATGCAACAAATGGTCTGGTATAGGATATAAAATTATTGATGAAAGAAGTTCATAATGTGGGATTCATTTGTTTAGTTTAAAAAACTGCTGGTCTATTTTCACCATTTCTAGAGTTTTATTTAGTTCTCAGGTAAAGAATGTTAAGAAGTAAAAGTCATGGAGCTGCGCACAGAACACTGACAATTTTGGAACTAGAGGGATCTTTACCTAATAAAATATAAAAAATTCTGAATGATGATTTTTATATTACCTGTTATTATGTATACTGCAATATCCCTCACCCAGGTCATCCTGCTGCCACAATGATCTCTCCACAACCATTTATTAACATGCAGATCTGCCTCAAAAAATTCTTAGATTAAATGGACAAGATAAAAAATATTGGGGAAAAGAAAGAAAAAGTATGTTTGCGGTAGGAGGGGTGGGAAGGATTGCCTGTTGTCACAAGCTGCTGGGTGTTAAGCAGCAGCTATCATGGAAAAATTTTAAGCCACTGAATGACTGAAATTTGTATTTCCTTCAACTTTTCACCTCTTTGTCTCATCTTCAACTTTGGCTTTGTCTTTCATTTTATTTCCCAGTTTTCTTCTCCCTATCCTTGGTGCCACCACTGGCTTGACTCCTTCCAGCTGTCACTCTGTTCCTGGGAAGGGGAAGAGGGGTTCCAGAGGTCAGCTACCATCCCAGAACACATTGTCTGTTACCTGGCAGGTATAAATAAGACCCATTTTCTAAACCACAGTAAGGAAGATCTCATATGTACCATTTTTTCCAGGTATGTTTCCTCCTTGCACTGAGAACTAGCAATTACAAGGAAAGCCTCTGTTATACACTGTGGTACCTTCCCCTCCCTTCCTTGGGAATGTAGCAGTTATCATCTGCTACATTTAGGTTACTCTAGCTTTAAAAATAATTTTCCTTACACTAATATCTGCTAGTAACTTTTGCCTTCATAAATTCATTTAAAGAGAATAAACTATGATCTCAAGTGCATCACCTGGTTTAAGGGTAAAAAATTTTACAAAATAAAGCTACTAATTCAAAAGCAGACAAGCTGTATTTGAACTCAAAACAAACAGAATGATAAAACATATACATTAGAGTGATTTTAGAAAGTAAAAAAATGTAATTAAGTACTTTATGTTTTTCCTTTCATCCAGACTTGGAAGTTATTTGCAAATTCTTGTGCTCTCTTTGGTCAACTCCTTCACACCCACAGCCAGCCAACCTATCCACATTTGTGCACCTGCACGCTCACTCACAGGCAAACCTGTCGCTTCCTGGTCTTCTTGGAGCGCCTACCCGGATGACAGGCGATCCGAAGCCGGTGCGACCCCAGTGCCCCTGACCATCCTTAAGGGGTGGTGGCACCAGGAGGGTAACAGGCGACCCCACCAGTGGGTGCTGGGTTTGGCTAAGGGTGAAGGATAAGTTGAAGAGCGCAGGAATCCGAAGGAGAAAAGGAGGGACTCGAGGTGTAAGTGAACTGCTAAGTTTATTAAAACAGCAGGAGCTCAGGGACAAAGAGGCCCAAACTGCCCTTGACACCAGCTTATAGCCGAAACAAGGAACCAATCAGGTGAGGGTCCAGGGGAGGAGTTAGGGAGGGTCCAGGGCTAACAGTCCAATAAGTAGGGAGAGAGGGAGGAGTCGAGAGGGGATAACAAATCAGCAACCGAACAACACAGAACATTCTAGAACTCAAGGAATAGGTGACAACCGAGTAAGCCAATGAGTAACTTGGGGGCAGACCTCCAGGGTCCCAGACTAGACCACTATTTCTTCCAGCCCTAGGGGGAGTTCCTTGGTCTCAGGAGCACTTCACCAGGATCCCTTTTTGTCCTTGGAATCTTCCGGGGCCTTTGGGCCTTTACTACTGTGGCAAACAACCCCGAAACAAATCTACATTCAGTCTGTTACCTATGAACCTTTCTGCTTTCTTTTAGAGTGGGAAATAATATTTTCAGTAATTTGAGATATATATCCAGATTTTCCCACCAGACTGGGTCATTGCTGAGTCATCCAAGATGTCAAACATCACTGAGCACAACTCAGGATAAAGCATTCCAACATCTAAAGTCTGCTGTTGCATTTAGGATTAATTCTGTCTTTAGAAGGCCATAGTTGCATATATGTCTAACAATTTGGTATTTATCACTGAATTCTAACACAAGTGAGAAATCAAAGTGCTTAGAATGAAAATGGCAGCTAGAGTCACTTGTTTGTGACAACTCACTGCTGTACAGTTTTGCACAGAACTTTCCAAATGATGCTCAGTCCTGGTAAATCCAGGCAAACTCACAAGAATGTTCAAAAATATATATTCAGCACTTTTTCTCTTGTATTTGTTTTAACCAGTCCACTTCTAAAAGTTAAGAATATGTTTGTGTGAAGATAAAGTTGGGGGTACTAAACATGTGACGTCTTGAGAATGGTGGAAGAATAAAAGAAAAGCACTCTAAAAAGTGATATTAAGAGAACAGGGCAATTTTATACCAAAAAAGTGTTAAACAAAAAATATACAAGCATTGCAAAAAATTGTTCTACATGCTGGGAAGGAGTTTTTACTGGTCTTACTAGTTTTTAAACATGTCATTCCTAACTGAGAAACATTCACTGGCAGTGCTTAAATTGATTCAAAAAGAACCCTGGTCAAGTAACCCTGAAAATATCTTTCATTATTTTGTTGGATTTAATCTATATATGGAAAAAACAAAACAAAACCCCCTCTAATACTATTTATCAGAAATATTGGAAAGATTCCATATTTGTCCACATGAAATGTGTTATTCTTCATAACAAGGCCAAATTTTTTCAAAACAGATGTCCTCCCTGGAATAGCTGAGGATGTCTGACAATCATTTCCTATAATATCATGATGGACCTACCTACAGTGGTGACTAGCTTAATTTTTATTTTATAACTATGTTTTTATCTATATGTACCAAAAATAAAAACAGAAAGAGAGAAGAAAACCTAGTTTTGCAAAGGAAACTAAATATTTGTGAACACGTAGAGCTGAAAACCACCCACAGCAGCAAAATTAATCCTAAGAATATTAATAACAGAAAAAAAGTATAGAGTTTTTATCTCCATTATGCAAATAGAATAACAGTACAGAACTATTGAAACAATTTATCACATGAGGGTATTTTCATCAGAGGGGAAGAAAATCATCGTGGCATTATGTGGGCTTTGCAAATGAACAACCTACAGAGATTCTGTGACAATAATAGAATTGTCAGGGACATCGCTAACTTTTCTACACCAAGCTGACAGTAATCGTAAAAGATTGCTTCAGGAATACAGATAATTATACTGGAGAGACCTGGGCTGTACATAGATAGTGTGGGCCTATCTCAGGTTCTGAGCTGTACAGATTTTGTGTTACATACCAGATATGGATTTTAAGAAATGGAATGGAAATCAGACAATAAAACCATTAAATTTATAAAAAAGGACTTAATTTTTTCTCCAAGAATAATTTTTATTTATGTAGATAAACTGCATAAGCATCTACACCATACTTCTCTAAGTAAGCTGTATATATGCAATAAATAAATGAATTACTTTTTACTTTTATATACTTGTCGTCTCACAATCAATCTAGTGTGGGGTTATCACTTTCCTTAGGATGATCAAAAGTTTTGCAAAACTGCAGGAAAAAGAATTTGTTCTTCTAATAATTTACAGGAGACAGTTATGCTGTATGGTCTACAAATTATGCAAATACCTTATATGAATGTGCTGGATATGAGATAGATGCAGATTTCTTGGGTAATGATTTTACTCCTTACCATTGTCATAAAATGGCAAAATAATTAAGTGATGGCTCAGTATGCTAAATACCTATCAAGTAAAATGATGCAGAATAAGTGATGTTAAATGTGGTTTGATATCACATCAGCATTTCCTTGACAGATCCATATCCCTAGGTTCTTATGTGCTGCAGAGTCAGATATCCCAGAAATGCAAGAGTTCCCTAATACAGGTTCTCCTTTTGCCACTTATATTTCTATGTTCTGGTTATAAGGGATCTATTTCAGATTAAAGTATTATGCAGTAAGTCTGGAAGAGCCTAGGCAATGCCTCCAAATTAATTCTGAGAATTAGTCAGTGAGCTTCTTCCAACATTAGTAAATTCTAAGAAAATATGTCTTTCCTGGATACTAAGAACTCCCCAGGCTGGCTAAGATTAGCCAGCAGCACTGTACACTTGTTTTCAGAAGAGGAAATGTACTAGAGACCTTCACAAAGAACACACTAAAAAGAGACAATATAAACTTCTCTGCAAGTCTGTGCTAAATAGGCGTGGATATTTTCTTATCTATGTTATCTGTGTTATGCATGTGTTATCAGTTAGACTGTATAGTTTCTGGAACTGCAAGCTGCTTGCTTCTTGCAAGGCTTTAATATGAGCTAATCCTTCTCATATAGAGCAGGTAGTCAGTATGACACATAAATGGATAATAAAAGCAGGAATAGGAAAAGATGAATGTGTTTGTTTAAATTAGCACTGTATCAATCATTAATTCTTGACAGGGTTTGAAATAGTTATTATTTTTCCAAAGCAGACTTTGCATGGAGAAAATAACATGGCTCTCTAAACCCAGATTTCTCTGGGAATATATCTGGTTTGGCACTAACAATATGTAAAAAAAATAGAGAGCCCTGTTACAGAAATGGAGGTATTTGAGAGCTGAATCACTGGAATATGTATGATATTAGTTTCTCCAGGTGCGTGTAGTCGCATCTTTTGATGCAAAACCAGAGATGACAGAAAATGACAGATACTGTACCTGTTTCGTCTCATCTGTCCCCTTGGGTCAGCACTGAATTTCTCATTTAGTGTCATTCTAGAAAATCCATCATTTTATAATAGCACTGTTCACATGGTGGATACCCTACAACTGAAGTGTTATTAATACATAAATACTTTCACAACATAAACCTTTATAGCACTGCACACTGGGTCTTTAAATATCCTTCACTGTCAATGCAAGTCTTCTCTGAGTCTCACATGCCTAGTTATGGAATTATACAACAATATTACAATGCAGCAAGAAGTTCAAATTATACAATAGAGTTTTCAGGAAGTTTTCATAAAATATGTACAACTTTTCTAACTTTACCTATATTTTCTCTTTTTCCTAGACCCAAACTCTTTTTGAACACAAAGTCTTGACAGTGCTCTTCATGTTAGTCCATTTTTCAGATAGTTGCACAGTAGGGATGTTAACAGTTGCAGTGACTCGAAACAAAAAGGCTTCAGCAGTATTAAGCATGAAATTTTATTTTGTAACCTATATGCTCTCTGGGTCATGAATGTCCACTAAATTTGCTCCCTTCAGCCTCTGATTTTGGGAAATCCAGTGAAAAATGCTGTATCTTAGTAACTGCTGTAAAAAATGGAAGGCATTCCCAGTTCTGCCTTATAGTAAGTTTTGTGACCTAGGGTAGCTATTTAAACTCTGAGAGTAGATATCTTTTCCTTTCCTCCATTTTTTTTCCTTAAGGGCTATTAAAAAAAAAGAATTAAAAAAATATATACATACCTGTGATAGGGTGATGTGAAGGTTTTTTCAACCTTCACATCCAAGAATATAGGAATAATTTTGTACTTTATTGAGATAACAGGGTTTAGTTCATTAACAATAGTGGGCCCAAATGAGCACACCAGTATAGACAGGGAACAGGAAATACAATCCAGAATCTCAGTCAGTGTAAAGTGGTGTTGGCTAATTCACCAACACAGGTCTCTTGAGGACACTCATGCCAGGTAACACAGAAGTTAACACAGTCTGGGTATTATATTCGTGAACTAGAATGGCTATAATCAGTGAGGTAACTCAGGACTTATGGCAGGAGAGATGAGAGGAAAATATGTCCTTTTCTATAAGCAGGAATACAGGTGAATAATTAATAATAAATTCTTTATTTGTTTATTACATTTCATCTCTTTCTGTGCAAGATTCATCAGTTTACAGGCCGTTATTTTCTCCAATGTATTCATTATTCACTGTATTATTTCTCTGAGCAATTTTTACTCTGAAAATTGTCCGTTAGAAGTTTATTGCAAGCATTCATTATTCAAAATTTGTGCTGTTCATCTTCAAAATATATAATATAGTATATTTTTGCTTCTTTGCTTGATGATTGGTTAAGCATAATTCTTAGATTTCCAGTGTGAACTATGAATTGGCTACTTTCCAAATTTATTATTAAATATCATTTATTTGTTGCTGTGTTAATAAATTAAAATATTATAGGACCCATGAAGATCTCAAAGAAATGGGTGCAGCAATTTTTGTGATATAATTTGTCACTGAAGCTACATATCTGTGAAGACATTCTGTTTGCACTATGGCAAGCTCTGTGTTTATCAAATTTACTTATAGAGGTGATTGCCCAATTCTAATGTTAATTTGTTGGCATTCCTTGGAAGATTGCCAGTAATAAAGGAAGTTATATTGCTCATTGCTCATTTGACTTGGTGTTTTACCTCTGATGCTGGCCAAAACAGAAAGTTTCTGAAGGTGAGGAAGGCTTGCATTAGCAAGCATATGACAAACAATCCTTTAGAATCTATCCCCTCCTACTCCCTAATCCATGCTGTTCTGTGCCAAAGCCTAATTTCCCTTACTTATATGAAATTTAGACTGAAACTCTGACTGAAATTTCTGAAGGCAATTTTGAAATATTTAACAACTGACAGAGAAATAGACTGAAAGTCTTTACGGAAATAAAGTAAGTAGAAAAGAAGTATCATAAGTAGAGTTCATAATCACCAGAATTAAATATTTTTCTGTAATTTTCTCTTATGATACGCTTCCAAAATACTTCTCATGGAACAGCTTGATTTCCATGATTTCTCTCTGCCATATCAATCAACAAATTGACAGTTCATTTTAGCTGTATTATGTAAGTGATATCCCAAATTGAAGTTAACCCTAAAGTTTTCTATTCCAAGTCCTTTTCTGAAGTCATACTCCCAAACTGCACATGCCAGGTTATTCCTTCAGCATGTATTCTGTGCCAGCTCCTCAGCAGCATTTGATTTCAACAAAGAGTCAGGAAAACCTTTGGGTTGGTGGCCTCTTTCCTCTCAGTGCTGAGTACTCACTAGGTGTGAGACTGGGCTCTCTGGCAAAGTATGAAAAATTGTATTACATTTGTGATAATATGTAATTAACCTATGTTTGAGGATCAAATTGGGATAATTGCATCTCCTCCAGCATTCCATTTTTATTAAAATGCAGCAGGATTGGATATAAAGTTAATTTCTTAAATAGTCTAAGGCACTTTTTGGACAAACGATGAACAAAATGGCTTATGGGTTTGACTATGCTGGTGTTGTGGTGTGCTGTTGGACAGATTTCTGTTTTTCTCATGGCCAGACACTGCTGCCCCCTCCACCTCCCCTCGGTATCTGTTTCCCCCCCTTGGAGAGCTCTGTGTTGCGTAATCCTACACAAAGCCCGCCAAATTCAAACCTAGCACTTCTCCCCTCTTGGATGTTGTACCTTCCCCCAACCCCCTCGTGTTGGTATTTATGTAACTGTAACACGCTGTGCCAGTGCTTCCCCGGTACGATCCCGGTGCCGAATAAACCATCTGGGAAGCCCCTCCACTTGTCTCTGCTTCTTCGGTGCTCCTGTACCATCGGTGGGTGGGTGAAACCTTGCAGGAACTTTGCCAGCCCTCCCACGCCTTCAGAGCAGCCTGGCAGCCCCTGGAGCCGCGAGCAGACGCCCGGTGCCCCCCCGGAAAGCACCACAGCATGTTGGTATGTGGAAAATGCTTCTTGAGGGCACCTATTTAATCTTTCCTTTAAGATAATTAAAAATACAACTATATTTTTATATGCCCACACATTGAAAACCTAGGAAAGGGAGTGTTCTGAGGAAGAAGCTGCCATTAATGGCATTTACAAATCAACATAAAAGGCTTTGTCTGTCATGGCATATTCTATTACTGTGCTTATCATCCCCAGCAGCAAAGCAGAATGAGGAAAAATTCCTGGTTTGGTGAAAAATCAGTCATCATTTCCCTGGGGCTTGATTTTTCAGATAATTTTTAAGAGTTTGAGAAAGTCTGGCTTTATATTCAAAGTCACTGAAGTTCCTTATCATATGTACTTATCAGTGCAACCCTGAGTCATCTTCTTGCAAGCAGTTGCATAAATTATGTACATAGAAGTTTTTCTAGGTAGGTCTAGCTGTAGTTATAACAGAAAGAAATCAGTCACACAGTAAAAGTAACACTCATCCTGGAGCAATGCATTGACTTCAGAAAGTCAGCTCAGCATAAACATCATTTCTCTGAGTCATCTGTTGTGAACACAAGCTGTTAGAAGAAGTGGGAAGAACAGAAAGATTTTCCATCATCTAAAAAATACATTACACATTGAATAAAAGATTTTTATTCTACATCCTTTAAATTCTGTATGAAATCTATTCATTCAATGTAAGCATATCATAGAAGCATGCTAATTCTGATTAACCTTGTCAAATAGAATTCATCAAAATTAAAAACCTTGTAATTATAAGTGTTTTTCAGACTAGCCAGCAATCCACTTAATGCAAGGACTGATGTACCTATCTTAAAAAACCTGAAAAAATGAAGAAATTTGACACACAGAGAACACCGAGAAGAAAAAACCTGGTTTTTTGCTGAGATTAGAAGAAAATCCAAGAGCTGAAAAACTAGAGAGAAGGTTTTGTTTCTTCACATCCTCTTTTTTCATCTATACAAACTTTCTACCTCTTTGGGACATCATAATCTTCCTCTCATATGTACTGCCCCTCTGATCTTAGGGTTTTTTCTTCATTCTGGTTCTCCTTATGGCTGAAGGCTTGGTGAAGGGGCTGTTGAAGTTCCTGTAACTGGCAGCCAGTCCTGGCTATGTGCCTCTGCTGCAGGAAGCACTCATTGGGTTCAACACTGATAGAATCCCCCAGGTATCCACATTTACTGCTGGGGTTGTGCTGGGCAAGGCAAGTATGTCTCACAGAGCTAAGCTCAGTGGTTGATGCTTACTACAGAAAGGGGGCATTCTGTCCTTTCTGTTGATTCTATTTGGGACTAGGATTACTCTAGAGGGTTGAAAATAGCTCTTCATGTACTGTATTGTGCAATTCTTTTGTGCATTTTTATGCCTAAAGAGCAAAGAAACCACCTTTAACTGTGTGTTTCAGGACTAAAAGCATTATTACTGTTTTCACGAACATCACTGACAAGCTTCCAATGAAACAGTTTTAACTTATGAATAATAGACATACAAAATTACTCTAACGTCCCAATTTTTTTTAAACTGGCTTGTCTGAGATGCCATAGGATTTTTATGGACAGTAACTTTTTGATAACCCTTTGTATTCAGATCTTTTTTTCCTCTTTACTTCTCAGTTTCAAATGCTGCAGCTCTTTAGTCTGCTGCTGAGTCTCCCAGATCTCATTTTCCATGACTCCTCATGTCACTTATGCAGTTTCTGCCTCCACTATCCCTCTATTGTCACGCTGCAGTCACTGGGTCTTCCTCTCCTGCTGGTCATCTCTGTGAAGTCTTTCTCTTTCAACTGTCACTTTGGGAAATCTCCTGCACTAGGAGATAGTTTTTTTCACTCCAGTGTCTCTTTTGCTCTTAAGGAAGTCAGTTCTTTCATCTCTGTTATCTGGTCAGCTCCCAACTTGAAAGAGCAGTCTCTGTTCTCACTCTCACAAAGTCTTTTGAAGGAACAAGCTCAAACAATGACCTTCCATGCCCTGCTGTTGGGCCAATCTCTTTCCCATACACCTGGATGCTTTTCTTCTCCCTGTATGCTGATTTTATCCAGAGAATATTTCTCTCTCCTTCCAGTGACTGATGGAACTGAGGCCTACCTCCCACCACCCTCACAGTCCAACCTGCCAGTTGCAAGGGCACATAGCCACAGTTTCACTGACATAAATTGGTTAAATGCTTATGAAAAGGTCACAGTAACTATTATATAAAGACCTCTGTAGCTTACTAAACAACAGGAGATTTTTTTTTATTTGTGCCATTTTTTTATTAATAGAATATAATTCAGAGAAACATGTAAAATTGTGTTGAGATCACACCAGAAAAGAGATGCTCATTTCGAGACTTGTCTCTAAGGCAGAGGTATTGTTTGCTTCAAGCTAACTCAGCATGAAAAAACATTTTATGTGTCTCTGGAGAATTCATACAGTATGTTCCCTTAAACTTTTATGAAACACCTGAAGTCTAGAGTAAAACCTGTGATGATCCTTAATCAGGAAAAGCCTAAGCAGTTTTGCAGCAGGAATGCTATAACTTACTTTAGCAAGTATTTTCAAGTCTGCTTCACAAAAAGAATATTTTGAGGGTTTACATGTTTACTACATGTCTGTGAAATGCAGTGTGAATGTGAATATTTAACTTATTTCTCTAAAACTTCAAAATCTCTGTCAGCCACAACTAAAAACCAATAGATTTTAAATCTATTAATTTTGTATTATTATATATTTTTTCAATAATGAACTAAGACCTATGAAAGCAAGTGTAAAATAAGAAATAATCATAATCAAAATTCAAAGCTATCAAAAAATAGTCCAAATTACAGAATCACAGAATCACAGAATCATTAGGGTTGAAAGGGACCTTCGAAGATTATCTAATTCCCTCCTGCCAAGGCAGGGTCACCTGGAGCAGGTGACACAGGAACTCATCCGGGGTTTGGAATGTCTCCAGAGAGGGAGACTGCATGAACTCCCTGGGCAACCTGTTCCAGGGCTCTGCCACCCACAATGGAAAGAAGTTCTTCCTCACGTTGAGGTGAAACTTTGTGTGTTTTAATTTATGGTCATTTCTCCTCATCCTGTTGTTAGACACCACTGAAGAGAATCTGCCACCATCCTCTTGGCACCCTCCTTTGAGTTATTTCTATGTATTGATGAGATCCCCTCTTAACCTTCTCTTCTCAATAACCAGATCAGCTACCTTGACCTGGAAACTGTGTTAGTACTCTCACAGCCAACCTCTTCTCCTATTCTTCCACTGAACAGGACTGAAAATGTGAGTCTCTTAACTATGAAAAATTATAGGTAGACATCTGGGGTGTATTTATCTTCTTTCACATTTACAAACCCTTAAAAAAACTTTGCACTGGGATTACAGTTGTTAAGAGTAAGAAAGTTCTGTTGCATATATAAATGAGAGACTTTGACTTGGGCTAATTTGAGTTGAATTGGAAATGAGAAATTTGGAACACTTCAGTAAGAAAGGATCTTTTAAATTAATGATGAGAAAAGTTTTGTTTCAACAGCACTTAATTCTCAAATTCTTTCACCATTTCATTTTACATATTCAAATAAAAACTTTTGAACTTGTAAGAGAATTTTTTTTCAAAATTGTATTAAGCAAATGTAAAAATAGAGTATCCTGCTAATTCCAGAAGCTTATTCTTGTTTAAAAGTAAATTTTAGCAAACTATGCATGTTTGCACAGCAGTTCCACAGAAAACTCCTTCTAAATGTGAATGTTTTTCTTTATTCCAGTCTGAAAATTTCTCCTGACTTGAACAGGTACTTAAATATTCCTTTAGACTCCTCAGAAAAGGTAATTTAGCTTTAAAACCAGCAGGGGCAGTCTAAATCTTCAATTTATTCCTTGCTAAAATCAAACTAATGTAATTCAGGGTTCTGGATATAATGAAGTGTATGGCAGGGCTAAATCCTAAAGATTAAGCCACAATAGGTATTGTTCTTGGACAAAAATACCCATTTTTTTCAAGATGCGCTTACAAACCTACGGCTTTATATTTCATATTCAGAGGTGCGTGTGCACAGAATTATAGTACTGTCATGAGTACAGAGACCCTGAGCATTATATTGAGGAAACAGAAAAGTAAATTAATAAGTAAGACCTGAAAGATTCGAAAAGTGCAAGTAAGTCTGCAAAATTTTTCTTTCTCCAGAAGTAAAATTTGTTTTTTCATTTACTCAAAGGCTGTTAATGCTAAACTTCCTTCCTTGTGCTAATTCTATCCCCATTCAGAACATGTATCCACATGTATCCACATTCAGAACTTGTTCTACTAAATAAGAATCCGTTTTTCATTGGATTATAAACAGAACTGGAAGTGCAGAACAATCTCTTTCCCAATTAAAAGCAACTTAAATTCTCAAAGTATATTATGATGTTGTCGTACATTTGATAGAAAATAAATGTCAGCTTGTTTTAGTGTATTGTTTGTGAGATTTCTTTCCATTAAATCTGAATATGTTTTTAGGTTGTGAGTCAATTTTTTAGTACAAACCATAACTAGATGAATGAAGTCAAATAACACTGATTAAAACATTTTGTAGATGTGTTTAAATGACATTGTTGAAACAATTAAAAATGTATCCTACTTTTTAATAATGAGCATACTATTTTTAGGACATACGCTGATGACTCTGAATAATTTCCTTTCCAAAACCCTACAGTTTCAATTTTATAAAACTAAAGAGTTATATCGTTTTGTATTTGTGTTAGCAGAGAAATGGGGGTGGGCAGTGGTCTATTAAAAGTTTCATATTTTTACATTGATTTATTATTTAAAAAAATTTAATTTCCTAAGCTTTGATAAGTTCCAGGTTTTCAGAAAATATTGCTGTGAAAATTATGCAGAAGTGATTAGGTCATGGGGTTTTCCCTTTTATAAGGTTCTGTCATTAATTTTATCTATACCATTTCCTAATCCAATATTCAAGGAAATACTTAGCTAATAGCAAAGGAGTGGGAGTGGTCATGCCATGCATCATACCCATACACAGTTATATGAAGTCTTGAGGAGAAGTTAGGAAAGTCTTTGGTGGAGATGGGAAGAGTTTCTTGGAGCATAATATATATATATATATATATATATCAAATGACCAATTTTACCTGCTGTGTGACACATGTATTTAAAAGAGCTGCCTGGATCTTGAAACCAGGCTGGGTGTGAGGGTCTGGGCAGGGAGTGCTGGAGCCTGGCAGGGCAGGGGCTGAGCAAAGGCTTTAAGTGGGGACATGAGAGAGGACACTGTCCTGAGAGGAGGGATGTGGGAAAAGGAGAAGAACAGGAGAAGGTGCAAGAGGGAGTATCAATGGTAGAAGAAGTGGAACAAAGTATCCTCTACTGCAGACATTAGGAATGTGTTCTGGTCCCTCACTTAGGTGAGTTGGGCCAAGGAGCTGAGGGAACTGCAAAGGGGAAAGTAAGAAAACCTCACCCCTTGACTGTAATCCCTTAAGCCCCATCAGTACCTCCTTTGTCCCTCACTTTCACTTGAACTTCACTTTTCTTTAGTCCACTTTCCCACAATGTCAGAGGTGTTCTCTGGGCTCTGGACAAGTCCACTGTGTAAAGACTGAAAGGACAGAGCTTTATCACATGCACCTGCTCATGACATTAACCCTGTCCTTTCCATGTAGCACTCACTAATTAAAAAACTCCTCAGTCAAGCAGTTTTATTTTACCATGAAAGTGGTCAATGCAAGACAAACATAGAAGCCAACTTGATTTTGCTGCTCAGACCCTACACTCACTGCAAGAAACAACAATTCAATTTATTGGTGAAAGGTATGGTTTGATGTCCTTATCCCTTTGCTAGGGTGCAGCGTTGCAACATACCTTTGTGACTACATAATACCACAAAGTTAGCATGACGATATACATGGATTTCTATATCACTACAGAAATGGCAATCGAACTGCCAATACCTTAAAGACTATCAATTCATGATCATTTTCTTTTCTTTCCATCTACTTCATAAGCTCTCAGTAGTGTTTGAATCCTGTGAGTGTTTCAAGAACAGCGAGCAACAGTGAGCAACCCAGGGAAGGTATCAACTGAGCATTGATTCCCAGGTCATCAAGAGTAACCCCTCTTATTTCAAACATTAAAAGAAATGACCTGTGGAGCTGGAAAGAGACCAGGTCTTATTTTTTCAGGCAGAGATGAATGCTTAACTTAGTTGGATGCTTTCAGGAACAGCAGAAAGGAATGAGTAGAGTATTTGTAAGTGTCATAGTACAGCATACCTCTGATTGAACCACTGTATTAGAAATGATGAGAAAATCATTGGTGCTCTGATTTCCATGGTGGAGGGAGGGAGTGTAGTTCTATATGTTCTGTAACAAGGATTTCTGAGGTAGGCATGACCTTGCCTCAAAAAATAAAGTGTGTTATTAGAGATAACTGTAGGGGGAAGGATAGATCATATAAACATTCCAAGCCTTTAATCGGAGCCACATATTGTGATGTGCTAGTTTTCTGTACAGTATACTGTGGCTGTCTTGGAGGAGAAGCTGCCCTAAAAATTCCCAATTTTAATCTCAGACACAAATGGTGATAGTAATCTCACATGAATGTGCAGTTGGTAGCTGTTTATTAAAACACCTGTCCTAGAGTGGCATGCTTGTGTTAACAAGCCTGAGTCTAATTTTGCATGTCTCTAAAAAATGTTAAACAGCAATAAAAGCTTGCACAGATGAGGAAACACAGCAGTGAGGTACCCTCACAAAAAAATGCTATGAACAATATGAGAGAGAATAATAACAATAAAAAAGTAGATATAATTTGGTTAGGGTTTTTTTTCCGGAGTCTGATACAGAACCTTACCCAGAGGGAAAACTTTCTATCACCAATAAAACTGGTCATTTCTGTGCCATGAAAATACCTTTGCATTACTTGTGCATTTGAAACAGTCTTTAGTGTATTTGGACTTATTTGCAGTTTTCTCTTTCTCTGTCATGCTAGGCACTTGAACACAAAAATAAATGTGCTTATCAGAACTTTTGTAAAGACTTTTAGCTCATTTATTTTATGATTGCATCTAGTCATGGTTTCTTTTTCCTCTCTGCCCTAACTTTTTCTATTATAGTGAATGACTTTTCTGTGTTCTATCATGTAAATAGGTTGCAAAAAAGCTCTGAATTGATACAAGTAGTATATTCCCTATATAGCAGGATTTTATACACTCATATTTGTACACATTAAATCTTTATACATTTCTCTTTATACATTCAATGTCTGTAATGTCAGAGTGAGTGTTATGTTCTGAAACATGCAATTACTCACCAAAGTTATTTTAGATGGGTTTTATAATAACTGTTCTGTACATTTGATACCACCATTGATTGTAGAAGAGACTCCAAACGTACCATCATTGCAGGTTTCACTATTATAATAATTTCAAATGGAGTAATTTCATGTTTGTTAGTGTCATCTTGTTTCTTTCAGAGGAATAAGCTTCAAAAGGTATGTTTCATCTCTGCTAAAAATAGGGTGCAGGGGAAAATGATTATTTCTGCACAGCACATGACTTAAAATAATGATACAGCCTTCAAGGAAAGAGTTGATCCCAGACACCAAGAAAAGAATGAGCTGAAAATGCACCTGACTTTGGAGAACAGAACAAAAATGAAGGCATTCTTTTCACACAGATGGAGTTGAAAAAAGCCTTACTGTTTCTTTCACAGGACAAGAAAATAAACTCTGAGGAATCAGTTATTTGATGGACTAGGGGTCCTGTGACAAAGCCTGATTAGAGATGGCATCTTTGTGTAGATGAAAGGAGACTATGTTATGCAGAGTTATTTCCAACATTTCTGGGAAAATTATTTTATGGAAGGGAGGATCCAACATGTTTTGCTGAGTGAAAATTATAAAATTAATATCATCACATGCAATGGTATGAGCACATCATGGAAGGAGCTTCTTTATTTCAGCCTGAAAGGAGAAACCTCAGGAGGTGGACACCAGCAGGAGGTGAAGCAGCAATGAGCAGAAAACCTTGTTTATCAAAGCACTGAGTGGAGACACTCTTTACTTAATTGACTTCTTTACCAGGGGTTTTGTGGATTCATCCCTCCCATTATTTCTCATGTCTTGCAGGGATCTGTGGCCATTCATTCCACCTGGGAATGGATACCTCTAGCAGCCTCTCCTTGGCTGCTGGGCAAGGGCTGCTCCTGAGGCTGAGCAGAGGAGGAAGACCTTAGTCCCTCTTCTTCATCCACTTGGCTATCTGAATTGGTACTGTGGCAATAAATCAGACTATGTGCAAGAGAACTCTTGAAGTGATGAGCTCTTCCAAAGCAGGGGTCAAGGCTCTTGACATGTGACAATATTACTGTAGGAATGGGAAAAGTGGTATCCACTGTCAAAGGAAGTGACATCTTTCTAACTTAACTAATAACAAAATAAGTGTGGATATTCCAATTTTTGTGGGAAAGGCAGTACTTAGTGAGAAAAAAGAGTCAGATCCTGGACTGTTATTCTTCTAGTGATGATGTCAGAAGATAAATTTTGAAAATAAAGAATTATAATTCTGTCCTTTCAGGTCTTAATGTCAAAACTCAATGTTTCATCTGTGAGACAGGATTTGAGGTTGCACCCATGGTCACCAAAGAGTCTCCTACTATTTGCCTCTCTGGGCAGCTCACAGATACAACTTATGAAGAGGTGACATCAGAACTAAGATACCCCTTGAAAACATTAATAACCTTCTAATACCTAAAATTTCACTTACAGTGCTAACAGCACATTTTTCATGTTGTGTCTGTGCATTTGAGAGATATCACCATGAAATTAAAATATGTCTTTTCAGAGCAAAATATATAAGTTAAATCTGCTGGGATCTTGTGATATGTGAATATGTATTTCTATGTATTATGTTCCACAGGCTATTCAATCTGTTCATTTGCATAAAAATATTTCAAGTGCTTTCCAGTTAGGTCAAAAGTCTTTAGTCTGTAGTTAAGCCTTCACCTTTTCTGTGTATTACAATAGCCATAACTTTGAAACCTTATTCACAACTGTAGTTTAATTAAAACTGGACAGCCCTGATTGTCCATTTTATTTCCCAAAGATTGTTGCTTCCCAAACAGGATTATTGTCTGAGCTGCAGTAAACCTGCACTAAATATGGTGCCTGCCCGTACTTAGATGCTTACACGTGGTTTTAAAAATAAATCTTGTAGCTTCTGTCTTCTTGCATTATAACAATGTGAAGAACTGATGTTAACAGCTCTGAAATAAGTGCAGTTTTGAGTGTTCCCCTATTGTATATAGTATCACCTTGCCTCAAGCCTTCAAATCATTGAAGCAAATGTGCACTATCCATAAAAAGTGTTTTAATAAAATGTGTAGGAATTTTAGAATAGATGACTTTTAACATACAGAATGCTATCTAGTGCACAAAACAAACTGAAGAATAACCTGTTCCTACTTTGATATACTTTAATTGTATTTCTCTAAGGTTTTATAGGTTAGAAGAGATACATCCTTATACATATGCAACTTTTCCACTGGTTATATTCTTTAGACTGATTGTGTTCTTTAGACTGACTGTAAAATAGAGTAATTTTACGATATATTTAAGAGATTACTTGGTTTTGCTGAAAACTGGGTTCACTTTCAGAAGGCCCTGGTCACTGAGTCTTATTCCGTGTTTTGATGGTACATTTTGATTGTACATTTATAGAATATACTACTTCAAATTATTGTCTCTGTCCTTTATTCCTCAGCCTCTTCTTCTTTCTAGGGTTCAACACAGATTGCCTATGCAACTGTAATTCTTACCTCTTTAATGAAAATAAAGAGACTTCACTTCCTGCCATCTGCCTTAAGCGGAGCTGCGTATCTGCCTTCAACTGTACTCAGATTATGTTTGATTTGGGAACTAGCAAATTTGTCACTTCTCTCCACATCCAAACTAGTGCCAGGAACATGCTCCATAAAAAAATACTTATTTTTGTGTATGTGTGTGTGTGTGCGTGTGTGCATTTTCTGGTGACCATGTCCTTTACTTGATGAAGGAACATAAAGTGTTACTTGTGTTTCCAACAATGTATTGCTACTATCAGTAGAAAGATTTATATCTTTTCCAGACACAGGAGCTGGAAGGGGCACAAGGCTTCCAAGGGAAGCATCTGGATTTGTACTAGACACAGAACAATGTATATTTTTTATCAGGTCAGTTTCTTGACAGAGCATGGCAAAAACATCTTTCTGCTATCACTTCACTGTGGCTTTGGAGAGGGTATGAATTTTGTTGACTGGTGTCTAACTTAAAATTTTGATATGCCTTAGGCATCTTTAATTATATTTCCAGTTTTAATACATTTAATGATGCTTTGGAAATGATACTTCTACTTTACCTGACAAAGAAATAAGGTTCCTAAAGGCTTCTGTTACTTGCTGCCAAACTCCCTCTGTAGAGTTTGAGAATGCTCAGAGAGATAAGATGATACAGTATTATCATATACTGATACTCTCTGAGTATTCCTTTTAGCCTTCCCTAAAAGCTAATTGTTTCCTGATAAAAACATTGCCTTACAAGAGTCCTACCATTCTGAAAAGCTCACCTGCACTATGCATTCAAATAAAGAAG
>VYZT01045312.1:0-20397 GCA_013400735.1 Pomatostomus ruficeps
TTTGGGTGTCCATCTCCTGGGAATTGTATCCATGTTTGGGCGTCCATGTCCCAGCAGTCCCAGGTGCTGATATTGACACGCTCCAATTAGAGATTTGCTCTAATATTGCAGCATCGTGAGCTTGAAAAGCAGTTACAACAGCAGAATGCGCTTATTTTGTCTTTTCCGTTAACATATTAGTGTGTTTTTTCCTTCAGAAGGATATTTGCTTCAAAGAAAATTCTGTTAAAAGTACAGAACCTGTCTTATTAATAACAACTGCATAAAGAGCGAATCAACTGATATTCTGGAAATGTGTGATCAAAGTGAGTGTGCCACGTATACTACATGACCTGCGGAGGGAATTTTTGTTTTTGAAGAAAAGTGTTTTGATCTCCCTCAGGTTTTAGATGAGTTTTCATAAACACCAAACAGGTGTTTCTGTACACTGTGATTTCACGTTTCAGACAAAATAAAGATGACATAGATTTATTGAAAGAATAACAATGTGGAGGAAGCCGAGTTTCAAAACAGCAGATTAGGACATGGAAATACTACATGCAGAAAGCTTCTGATTTTAGTTATCTATTTCTTCACATGGGAGTTCAGGGTTGTAAACAAGCGTAGCTCCCAACAAGTCCTTCCCTGTGGCGCTGAGAGACTTGGTGAAAATGTTTCAGCTTTTTCTTCCAGAACTCTGGAACAAGAATGGCTTTGTCTCAGTGAGGGGTTGGTCTCTTTCAAAAGTCAAGCAAAATGCCCTAAATCACGCTTTCTGCAGCGCTTCGCAGAAGGCTGGCACTTGTTACCCAGCAAGTTCACAGATACTTTTTTTTTTTAAATACTACTGGCAACAAGTGAGTAGAGGAATGTAAATATTAACATTATTATTATTGTCTGCATTGGGAGGAGGCCTGTGTGTTTAGTTTCTTTCATAACTGCGCATTGAATACATGGAAATGTTCTGATACTGTTATTAATAACTGTCTTACAGTATTTACTGTTGTAAATGTTACATGATTGGAGCGGAGGTATTCTTTGTGTCTTGCCTGCAATAATCTTCCTCCCACTTAGCAAAATTAAATGCAGTATTAAGTCCGTGTCCCCACAGATTAACAGAATCCAATCATTTGAATTTTTTTTTCTGCCTCCTGTAGCTCTGGTTTTGTAGAGGACACGGTGATTTCGCTGAGTTTGGGACCTCTCTGGTTTACATCCATTCCTTGGCACAGGCCACCAACAGCTCTTGCTGGACATCTCGGCTGGTTTATTCTATGTTTAACCCAGCAACGGCACTTAAAGGGCATTTTTTAAATGAAGATGCAATTAATTAAAAGTTATTCAGTTTTTCTGGGCAACACCCCCTGTGTGGCTCAGCATCCTGTGCCTGTTAATGGCTGAGGAGTGGTGGGGTTTTTTTGGCACCTTCAGGATTGGTATTTCCCATAAATCTTACTGCTGGCATATAGGCAGGTAACTCCCTGAGATATTCCAGTGAAAGGTGCACCAGAGATCGCCATGTTTTAGAAATTTTCAGGAGCAATTAAAAAATATTAGATGACTTTATCTTCTCGGCATCTGACAAGAACGAAGAAGATGTGCTGTGTTTTTGTTTTCTCCAAACTCTTTTTTTTTCTTTTTTAAATGGACTACCTTCAACAGAAGGAGTTAATTAAAACTGGTGGCTATCAGTGCTTTTGAGGTTAATGTTTTGGGGTTGCCTCTTTCTCTTTGTGAAGTAATGAAAAGTGAATTTACAGCCTCCCCTGTGACCTAAGGCAACAGGTGGGAAATAAATACAAAATTTAATAAAACCTCTAGACAAACAAACTAAAAAAAATCCCCCCAAACCAACAAACAAAGAAGTAAAAACCCCCCTGTGACCTATACAGGGACTGACCTTTGCTCTTTGATAAATGTTTTGTGTTTGCTTAGTAGTGAGCGCATTTTGTGAATAAAGAGAAGAAGAGGAAAATCTCACAGCCGTATTTATTGCGATTCTGCCAAAATTCAGGCATTTCCTCCTAACTCCTGAAAATGTATGTTTCTTCTGTTGTATTGCCATATGGGTTGTTTGTAACTGTGCAAGCGTGGGGAACCCACACTGCTGATAATCGAGTTGCAGGTAGGAGGTGTAGTTTATTTTCGACATGCCTTCCTCCCGAAAGGTTAGTTAAATCCACACAGACATAACTTGGAGAATGCTGATGACATTTAATAGTTTATTATTAAACCCATGGCAACCTTAATCCACGCCAAGTGACTTTGGTCAGGAACCTGAGCCTGACCCACTGTTTTGTGTTCTTGACTGTTGGTCACCCTTGAGCGTGAAAGGCAACAAGAGACCACCTGAATGTCCGAGAGAGTCACTGAAAGGACCGAGGGCAATAAGACCAGATGTTGGTGAGACAAAGTTTTATTGAATAGAAACCATGGAGTGAAGTCCTCAACGTTTCCCTGCAGGGTATTGTAAGATCCTGAAATTTTACAGTGTGCTCTAACAGAAGTGCATAATCTGTAATTAAGTTATTGGATGATAATTAGATCCCGAGGCAAATGACTTTTGGCAAGGGCTTATTTGTGGAGTTGCTGGGAAATGCTTTTAGCTGACAGGTGAAATGTCAGTGACTGAGTGACTGGAAGCACAGGTTAGACCTTGGAAATGCAAAATCCCAGATGACAAAGACCAAAAATGTCACACAATCACTTACCATGTAAGAATAATGTGTCCCACATTCCCAACCTTAAACATCATGCCAGGGGTTTGTAGGGCGACCAGAACCTCCCTACTGCAGTGCAGCTCATGTTGGTGATGAGAACACTCAAATTACATCTCAAATTCATGTTAAACTGTAACAGTTTAACATGAATTTCATTCTTCCACCTGTGTTACAGTCAGTGCTACTGCTCGTTTCATTTTGTCTCCTTTATTGACAGAGTTGCATCGATTTGGCTTAATCTGTTCAGTTCCTCAGCTGTAAGAGGAGATCTGTAGAAAGCAAATTCTGAGCACAAAAATAGCCAACTCAGTCCCTAAATTACTGAATAATTGCGCATCATTTATCTTAATTTGCCTTGATTTAGCTCTTAAAATTGATTTTTACATTTTTTTTCATCCCATTTTAGCAGACTGGTAACCAGCTGGGAGCGGTTCAGTGCTGGGTAAGCGGCTGGGCTCAGTGACCGTATGGAGGTGTTTTCGGGCCTAGGCGATCCTGTGCTGCCGCAATTCCAGGCATTCCAGGTTTATTAATTCCCATGTATGGGTTTATGAATTCCCTGCAGGGCACTGTGCCCGTGGCCCTTGGGCCTCTCGGGGTGTGCTCCATGTCCAGAGCCCCTTGGATCTTCTCAGACTCTGCAGAGGCCATGGCCAGGCCAGGCCGGGCAGGCCCAAGGTGCTGATGCCGCAGCACCCGTGGCCCTCAGGCCACTCTGGGTGTGCCCCCAGTTCTGAGGAGCTCCCCAGATCCCCTCAAGATCCCTTCAGATCCCCTCAGATCCCCTCAGACTCCGCAGAGGCCCTCAGATCCCCTCAGACCCTGCAGAGGCCATGGCCAGGCCAGGCCGGACAGGCCCAAGGTGCCGATACCACAGCTGCTGCGGCCCTTGGGCTGCTCTGGGTGTGCCCCCAGTTCTGAGGAGCTCCCCAGATCCCCTCAAGATCCCTTCAGATCCCCTCAGATCCTCTAAGAACCCCATAGATAACCACAGACCCCTCAGAGGCCGCACCCAGGCCGGGCAGGCCCAAGGTGCCGATATTGCAGGTCCCATGGTCCTCGGGCCACTCTGGGTGTGCCTCTGGTTCCGAGGAGCCCCTTGGATCTCCTCAGATCCCCCCAGACCCTGCAGAGGCCGGACAGGCCGGACAGGCCCAAGGTGCCGATTCCACAGCTGCTGCGGCCCTTGGGCTGCTCTGGGTGTGCCCCCAGTTCTGAGGAGCCCCTCAGATCCCTTCAGATCCCCCCAGATCCCCTCAACCCCATAGATAACCACAGACTCCTCAGAGGCCGCGGCCAGGCTGGGCAGGCCCAAGGTGCCGATATTGCAGCTCCTGTGATCTTCGGGCCACCCTGCGTGTGCCCCCAGTTCTGAGGAGCCCCTCAGATCCCTTCAGATCCCCCCAGATCCCCTCAACCCCATAGATAACCACAGACTCCTCAGAGGCCGCGGCCAGGCTGGGCAGGCCCAAGGTGCCGATATTGCAGCTCCTGTGATCTTCGGGCCACCCTGCGTGTGCCCCCAGTTCTGAGGAGACCCTCAGATCCCTTCCGATCCCCCCAGATCCCCTCAGATCTCCCCAGACTCCGCAGAGACCCCATCCAGCCCAAACATCCCCATGAGCAGTGCTGGCCTGCGGAGATCCAGCTGCTGTCCCACTAACAGCGCGGTAGTGACGCCTTAGGATTTCAGCTTTTTTAAGTTTTTTGGATCCTGTACTGCTTTAGTGTGTAACTCCAAAACTCTGTATAGCCTGTTACCTGCTGTTCTCCCATCCTGGTCAGACAAAAAATATCCTCTCCAGGCCTGGACTTGAGGATACCTCACTGCCTCAGAGATGTAAACAGGGCAAAGTTGGGGTAAATGATTTCATTACCTGAAGCTGTACTTGGAGGATTAACCCCCGATACGCAAACAGACCAAACTTATAAAAGTATGAAAAGCCCGTGACTGGAATGGACCAAACTTATAAAAATATGAAAAACCTTGGGACTGGTTGTGCATTTTAGGGCGTAGCCCTCTGGGTGGGCTCTGACCACCCTGAATGTACCTGAAGGCCCTGCAATAAATAGAACTGCTTTTTATTTTGTCTGGTCTTTGTTTTAGGTAGCCCCATCAAGGCATCAGTGGGGTTTGTCAGGGTGGAGAACGGTGCCAGTGTTTGTGGGTCAGCAGCTCAGGAACCCTGCGTGTCCCTGTCCCTGTCCCTGTCCCTGTCAGAACATGAGATTTTAGGGAGTACCTCTTCCCAGTTCTCTCCGTGTACCAGCCATTGCTGACGCCGAGGACTGATCGAGGGATGGGGTTTTTTTAACACTGTGCCTCTGCACTAAACGTGTAGGAACATATGCTTGCGATTGAGCTTCCAATGTTTTTTTTCTTTTTTTTTACTTACCAATCCCATAGGGTTTTCTGTTTGAGCTACAGAATCAGTATTTATAGAAGCAGAGGCTTCCCCAAGTCAGTCCAGCCATTTCAGTATCTTTTGGTGTTTGCCATGAGCTCAGAACCAACTGAGTTTTTTTAGGAAGTGTCTATAAACTGCCAATTCTGAACTGAGCTGTATTATAATTTTTAATTTTACTTCTGGAAGCGGTTATTTTGTGGTAGATCTGATCAGCTCCACTACATCTTGAAAGAAAAAAAAAAAAGGATTGTGTTTTAGGAGGTAAATGCTGTAACTATTGAAATAAAAATCTGGAATTATATTCTCTCCTTTTTTCCTCGGGGTGCTGCGGAACTGCAACTTTTGTCCATTTTTTGCCTTCTGAGATTTTTGACTGTGACATAATGGCTGAGTAACAGAATTTATCTGATTAATTATTCCTCAGTCTTGAACTGGTGCGATTCAAGCCCTTGAATTACTGCAAGATTTCCATTGCACTGCGGCGTGCCCTTTGCAATCTTCCGAGCTCAGCAAGCTCACTGAATCTCTTTAATTCCTTACATTTAGTTCATTATGGTGCATCTTTAAAGTGCTGTGCCTCTGTTTAGCTCTCTGTGAGTAAATGATGAACTCTCTGTGGGTGTCTACACCCGTGCAGGAGTGGCAGGAGGACAGGGTGCTGCTGATCGGACTTTGGTGTTTTAGGAATGTGGTGGCTCCTCGCCTGTTGGAAATTTGGGATGGCTGCAGGTGACCACTGGTTCTTTTTCATTCTGATTTCGCTTCGCTTCCTCTGCCTTGCAGAAGTTGTTTCTCCTCTTTCAGCAAACGCCAAGGATTTTATGTTCTTCTCTGGAATTGTGGGGATCATGTTCACCGCCTTTGACGGGGTGTCTCTGATGTCCTCCAGAAGGGAATCAGAATTTATTTTTAACCCTATGCCTTCACGGGGGATCAGGCGTGACAAGAAAATTGCAACCTTCTTTTGCACCAGTCATGTTCTTTTCAATTCGGCACTCACAGAGCAATTTCGGCGAACTATTAAAAATGCTTCTTCCTAATAAATCTCTTGGGGAGAATTAAAAATGTGGAGGCCAGCTGCAGAGCTGTCTTGGGAGACTGAGGGGAGAGGCAGTGACAGAGGAGTGGAGGGTCCCAGCAGAGATACCTGTGCAGTATCACCGCTGGTCATGCAGGTATTTGTGTGTGCAGGCAAACGAAAAAGCAGTGCTAATGGCACTGGGGTGATACCAAATGCACTAGGTGATAACGATATCTGAATTATTGTTTCCTATTCCGAGAGCTTGATCAGGGACATCAGGCCGGTGAGGGCTCCTGGGACGGAACTGAGCCCTATGTGTGTGATTTGCCAGATTTTTACGTTGGTTTTGCGTCACTGAGGTCTTGCAGTTGTGCTTTCTTGGCCCAATAAGTGCATGATGACTGAGAAAAATAACAGGGCCTCCTTTGTTGTAAAGTAATCAGAAAAGAATTGTGATTGAGATTAATACGGTAATTTATCAACCCTAATTTTGGGGACCCAGCTTGGCTCAGGAGGGAGGCTTGTTGAGAGGCAGAACCAACCTCTGTGAATATAGTGCTTAAAATATAAAAGTGCCACTTAAACACCCAAGGTCAATGGTTTTTTCTCACCAGGCGTCCAAATTGAGTTGCATCAGAACTGCTGGGGTTTGCGCTGACCATTCTTGCAATAATTCCTTCTTACCTCACTGGCTGCTGCGAAAATAAATGTGTTAATTCTAGGGAAGCATCTGAATGATGTCACAGGACATGATGTACGAAGTTTCTGAACTGTGTTGATTAGTGCGCAGGGAGATGTGCATCCAAGGATCAGATAATGTCTCACTTATCCGTGGTGACTGAACCAGCATCTCCTGGGAGAAGAGTGCTCTGAAAAAGGGCTGCAATCACACGTGGGGCTGAACTCACGCTGCACCAGGCAGCCTCAAACACAAGGTTTCTCCTCACTTCTCTGTACCTGGCTTCGCAACCTAATGCCAAAAGCTAAAAATGAACCCCAAAACAAAACCCAAAACCAAAACCCACCAAAAAACCCAAACTAAAAACTGTAAGGGACACACGAAAGCTTGTAAGAAATGGAGCTTTTTGACCCTGGACTTAGGCTGTGGAAACAACCACACAGAGACAATTTGTTTGGGTGCAGATTTCTGGCTGTGATAGGTGTAAGCTCGCAGGCCCCAAGCGAGGGTTCTCCCTCACATCTCTGCTGCCTGCTGCAGACAGGAGTTTCATAAGAGCATTACTTGCTGGCCCAAGGGCAGCCCAGGCTCGCTGGTGTCCAGCGCTTCCAGCCCCGAATGCGCAGCGACCTGAGAGAGCTCTGCCATCAGCGGTGCCGGAGCGGCTGCAGACCTGCCAGAGGTCATGTCTGCAGCGCTGGGATAAAGCTGAAATGAGTCAGGGAGACAGGATCTTCCCTGGATGCTGCTTGGCATCCCTGTGGATCCGCAGGGCCAGGAGCAGCCACTCAGACACACCTGACAAAGTGAGAGCGATGCCAGGTGTGAGACAAATAAATATATTTACCTCCCATAGAAAGGAGGGGCAAAAAATAAAGTGTCTTGCCATCACTGATTTCAAACAGGTTTTCCTAAATGCCACTGACTTTCTGCAAACAGGTCTTTGATTTTTTATTTGGCTCTTGCTTTCCTGAGGGTGTTTGAATGCATATCTTATGTGTGTTCATACCCGGAGTGATATGGAGTAGAAGGATGCTTGTCTGGGTTATCTGCGTCCTGAGTTACTTGCCTCCTGAGCCTCTCTCAGCCCGTGGCCTCCTGGTGAATCAGTCTCCTGTCTGCTGTAACTTCTGCAGACACAGAACAGCCTAATACGCGGAATTCCATCCCATATGCCGGCATATGGGTGACACCATCTGCATGGGGATGTTTGTTTATCCTCGCAGCCTTTCAGGGTGTTAATCTGTGGCTGCACGGGTGACACAGGGGTGGCTCCCACGTTACTCATGAGGTGCCACGTGCGAGTTTCTGCACACAGGAAAAGCACACGGCAACTCCTGAGAAGTGCCAGGTCCCCAGGCCTGTGTCGGGGCTGTTCCTCCTCAAATTCATGGCTCCCTTTCCCTCTGCCTCTGGGATCTGTTTGGGGCACCTTGCAGGTTTGTCCTTCCAGGTGAAATGTTCTCCCTAGTCCTGCTGATCTCAGTTGTACAGTGTCATTTCAGGCAGCTGGGTTTTGATGCACTTGGCTGAGCTTGGAAAGAGTTTTTGTTCCTCATATTTCTTCTGTGAATAAGTTATTTGTAGTTGTAGCAGGTCCTCTTAATACTACTTGAATTAGAAAGGTGAATGTTTGAGTTTTTCTAATAATTGAAATACATTGCCATTTCATTGAAATCCAATCCATTTCTAATAATTGTCAATCCATTGTAATATCGTACATTTGTTCACACATTGGCTTCATCTTTCTGGTGTCCCCCTCTTCGACCCTTTCCTTTCAGCATTTGTTTTACCTCAGGTAAATTTCAAACTGCTTTTGATTCGTCTTCCTGCCCCACAAATGTTAATGTGGTGCTTCCAGTCCGACTCGTGTGCAGTGCTAGAAGCTCTGGAAGAGCTTGGTCAGTCCCTGTGCTCCTGTCACCATGACCAGGACAGAAAATGACTCCTGGTGTGAGCAGGAACAGAACCGAGAACCCGTGTAGGACTTAGTTCATCGTTTGTGTCTTTTCTCGTGGATTCTCCAACTCTTTGTGTCCTACTTGTGCAGCTGCTTCAGCAGCTGCCAGGGCAACCACATTTTGTTTCTTGGTGTGAACATCTCTTCCTCTCCTGGCTGAGAGATCCTGACTTTCTGCTGCTGTTTTCGAGGTGGGTGGAGAAGTGTGAGCAACCCAGTCCTCTTATTCCGAGCGGTGCAAGGCACCTCATCTTTTTGAATCGTGTTTTTTCAGTTTTCCTAATATGTTGTGATATTTATACTTCCCCACCTTACAATAATGTCAGCATTTGACAGTTACACGCAGCAAAAACAGATCACATTTTTCTGTAAATTACTGCGGTGTAATGTGAAAATTCAGAATTTTCTAAATTCTCTGGTGACTCAGGAACACAAACCTGTTTGACTTTGAATCCATCTGTATTCTTTAATGATTCCTTAATGCAGCCCACCAGCACCCAGACTTTTTGTTTGAGTGAACATTGAAAGCTGTAGAGTGGTCACAGTGTTTGGGAAAGGTTCCTGGGGCCTGGAAGAGAGCAGACATCCCTCATGCCTTCAGGGAAGAGAGTAGATATCCCTCGTATCTTCAGGAATGGCAACAAGGGAGGTTCAGGGCAGTACAGGACCATCAGTCTCACTGCAGCCCCTGGAAGGCGATGAAGGAAATCCTCCTGGGAAGCATTTCCACACATGTGAGGGCGAAGAAGGTGATTTGGAGTGGTCAGCAGGGATCTACGAAGGGGAATTGATGCTTGACCAGCCTGATAGCCTTCAGCAGTGGTGTGGACTGAAATTCTCTCTGAATGACCAGGCCCTGAGGCCAAGCAAAGGACGATATTGAACCTTCACCCAGGACATTTCGTTCTAAGATGGGACTGTTGGCCCACATAGTAGGAATATTTTGTAAGGAAAACCAGCGAGGCTTCCCACTCTGCTTTCTTAAATTTTCCTCTCTGCTTGCTGTCAGGAAGTGGAATCACGTGTGAAAAGAAATATATATGCCAGGACATTGTTTCAAGTTGCTGCACAGTGATCAGTCTTGTCTTCTTTCTGGAAGAAATTCACTGTTGGCTCAGCGTCTTAGCTGGTGTGTTACTGAGAACCATAAAAAAAATTCAGAATTCTTAAGAGTTTGCTGTAAAATGAAAACTCTCTCTTTTTGTGCTTGTGATTTTTTTTTTTTCCCCTTTAATGTACGTGTTAGTGCACCATGTATGTGGCGTGTATTTTCAACTTCAGTTCTTTTTTTCTGGGGGAGCGAGAGGGGTTGTTTTCTTTTTAATCGTTTCCCATCTGATTTAAATTTGAAGTAGTCATTCTGGTTTGGCTCACGTTTAAATTGTAGCAGGAAAAAATTGTGCAACTAGAATAAACTTAACTTTAAACTTTTTTTTTTTTTTTTTGCGCTAATGAACAGAATGTGATATAACTGCTGCTAACACGAGCTGAAGCCTTTTTTCCTTGTCTTGAGTTACTTGGAATATATCTGTAATTCAGTGCTTTTCGGCCGTTGTATTCTCCTTGTGCCGAGCAGTAACAATATTATCAAAATACTTATTTTTGCTGCCCTGGGAAATGTATCTGGTATAAAGCTGGAATACCCCCAGCACAGCCCGGCGTTGTGAAGGTTTCCTTATTCCTGCTCCACTTACTTTTATAAAAACACATAAATGGTATTTCTTACAACAGAGGGCATAAAATAAATGTCTGTCCTTTAGCTGATGTAATTTCACAGCAGTGGATTATTTAATCTAAGTGACTTCAGCAGACTTTTCTAAATATATCAAGTGGGACCAGGTGCCTGATCTGCTTTAATACCATGTACCTTTTATTAAGGGTTGATCAGCTGCCATTTCCATTTATATTTCCTGATGTTCTTTCTTGATTCAAGGTTATTTTTAAGCCACCCGGGTCAGGAAGGATATGAGTGGGGTGGAGTGCTGAGGGAAGTGTGGATAATTAATGCAAAACATATTTGAAAGAGAGTTTTTGGGAGCTTCCAGAGAAGGGTATTCAAATGTAATTGACTCATTTGATTAAAAACACTTATCAGAATCAGGCTGCTCCCTTTACCCTCTCAAAACCCCCTGAATCATGAACACATCAAATTAATTATTACTGAGTAATACTTATATCAATAATAGTATCCACTTCTGCATGTGTCTTATGTATAACCTGCAGCTTCTATTGCAGATACATTGCTAAAATCCTGTCATGTTGTTAAAATGTCAGTGTATGTTCATTTTTAGTTGTTATTTGGGAAACCGGGGTGTGTTAAATGTGCTCGAAGCACCAGCAGTTTCCATGAACTATTTGAGAAAGAGCACAAGGCTACTAAGGTAAAATTATGGAAAGTTTCAGCCCGGAATTATTGGCACCCTTTACTTGTTTTCAGCGTTGGGATTACAATGTGGCACAATAGAGTATGTCATAACATTGTTTTGTAGGTGGGTTTTTTTTTTCCTTTTTTTTTTCTTTTTTTAGAGTAAGGTCTTAAAGGCGAACAACTAATTTAGTGAGATACTTGAAGCTCTGTTCGGGAGGGCAGGCTTAGTTGTTGGCAGTGTTTATATTGAACAAAAGCTGTCTCATAGGATAAATTCTTATGGCTGTAGCTGCTGGTAGACTACACCATCCTTTTCTACCAGCAGAGTCTCAGCGCCTTTCCTATTTTCCTTGTATTCCCCTTGTCCTCTCTCAGGTGGCCGTGCTGGGAATCTTTGATCTCTCCCTGATTTTATAAAGTTCTCTTTCACAGGCAGGAGTGGCTGCAGGTTTTAATTACACGGAGGGCATTGGTTATTCCTCGAGCTGCCTGGTCCCGCTGCCAGGGGACATTTGTGGTGCTGTGAGCTGTCCCCGCAGTGACAATCCGTGCGTGGGGCTGAGCTGGTGTTTGTTGTCCTGAGTTTTGCAGTTTCTCAGTGTTTCTCTTTGCTGTGATACTTTCTCACACATTCTGCTGTAAACATGGCCATGGTTTCTTGACAACTATCTATGTTTTGTTAACTGTCCGTGTTGTTTGTAATTCCATCATCCTGGGTGGAGAAATATGATAGATAGATGCTTTGACCAATGGAATGGAGAGGTGGTGATTTCTACCTCCAATCCATGGTGATTTGTGAAAACATATAAATAAAGGTCAGAGGGTTCTGCCTTCTCTCTCTTTTTGCCCTCTCCTTTTGCTCTCTCTGTGTGATCTCTCATTTTGGCTCTCCTTTTGGCTCCTCGGCCTAGTTGGCCTCATCTGTGCTACAGGCGTTGTCCTGAGTTTTGCAGTTCTTCNTCAATGTTTCTCTTTGCTGTAGTACTTTCTCACGCATGCTGTTGTAAACATGGCCATGTTTTTGCTAACTGTCCTTGTTGTTTTCATTCCATTCTCCTAGGCGGAGACATGTGATGGAATTTTCCTTTGACCAGTATGATTGAGAGGTGGTAATTTCTACCTCCAATCCACGGTGATTTCTAAGAACATATAAATAGAGGTCAGAGGGTTCTGCCCTCTTCCTTTTTGCTTGTTCTTTTTGAACCCTCCTTTAGCTCTCCTTTTTAGCTCCTCGGCCTGGTCAGCTACGCGTATTTGTGTCCATACAGTACAGCAGACATCAACAAGCTGGGCCACCCCGTGCTGCCTCTGGGCCACCCCTGAGTTCAGCCCTGCTGGGGCAGTGCTGGCTGCGTTCATGTCATCAAGAACACCCCGAGCGTCAAACCTCTCCAGCTACACCGTAGTAGCAGATCTCTCCAGCAGGCTGGGTGTGTTTAAACCCCGTAGCAGCCGTTTGGGTGCTCAGGAAGGCTTAATCCATCCCAGTGCCCCCTGTTAAATACTCGGGGAAGCTAAATTAGAAGAGGCTGCTTGTGCAGCAGCTTGTGGAGGAGCCAAAGCTGTGTAGCTGTGGGCGTCTCAGAGCTGGGCATGCTTAGCTTGCCATACATAGCCACAGGAAGGCACGGCAAGACACAGCAGACATTCCAGATTGGATTAAATGGAAGTGTTGGCACCTGTTAGCATAACAAACACAGAGTAGACAGCACAAGTCCCTGTGATCAGCAGCACGGAATATGTGATGATGCGGACTTAGAAGGATGGAGAGATGCACATATTTCATTGTTGATGTTGATACCAAAAACTGCTCTGAGGACGTCCTTAAGCCTAGCAGTTGAAATATATCTTTTTGAAAAACTTATGTTGAATTTTTCTTACCTACTGGCTAAGCAACATTGCCTTAATTTTTGGAAATGTTTGCTGATACTCACTTTAGGTTGTTTCTAGAGCTGGAACACGCTGGAGTCCGTAGGTGAATTCAAGTGTTCAAAAAATGGTATTTTGTATGTTATTAAATATCACGTAAAATCTAAAGTGTTTTGTGCTAGCACATATTAAATTTATTAACTTTTACAGCGTGGCAGAACATCCCAAAGCTTTGGAAAATTCATAAGTTTCTGAAGTAAACCTGCTTAACCCTCTCTCAACACCTGGAAGAGCTCCTTCTTCCAGTCCTGCAACGCACTTCCTAAATGTACCCAGTGAAATGTGTTTTGTGAAGTGTGCCTACATAAACTCCTATCCTCCAGGTCTTCCAGACCTTGTGGTGGGAATAATTCTTTCCTACTCTACTTGGCACCCATCACAAATTCAGTGTTGCCCTGTGTTTTTTTAAAATTTTTAAGTCACTTCCATATCCCTGACATGGGTCGTGTTTTAAAAATAATGCTCGCACATCTCCTGTAGGGTTAGCCACATCACTAGGAGGCCAGAATTTCTGGTGTTCCAGAATCAGCTGACAGCCAGCAGGAATAATATCTTTGTTTGAAGTATGTACTGTCTTCTCAGCTATTAAAAAAATTAAAAAAAAGATATTGAAAACTAGCATTACAATTGGTCCCCTAGTCAGACACCCACACTCAGATCTGGAAAGCGATGTCTGGTGCCTTGTTTGAGTTGTTCCGATGACTGCAGAACATGAGATCACTGGCAGTGACGGCGCTGTTACCTCGCTCAGCGTTTCACCCCAAGCAATAAATCCCTGAGACACCTTTCTGATTTGCTGTATTCCAGTGCTGTGCCCCAGCCTTTTTGTGGAAGAACTTTGCTGCCAGCTCGTAGTTCTGTGAGAGCCCTTGCTGCTTCCTCGGGCAGTGCTGATGTCCAGGACGCTGAAGTGTTACCTGATTTGGGAGCCTCTGCACACAGAGGCTTGCATGTGGCTGGAGACATTTCATTTCAGGGGTTTCTTCGCATGTGGCTGAAGACCTTTCATTTTAGGGGTTTTTTTGGTGGAATAAATGAAAGGGGTTGTGGTGTTCCTGCAGCGATGTCATGCGTTGCAGCCCTTTGTTAGCAGACGATGTTTGCCCTACCCTGAGGCCCAAAATCCCGACAGACAGAGCAGCTCGGTGGTGGTTGCACACACTTCTGCTGGGGAGGGCTGTGTTTGGTTGTGGTGCTGCACAGAGCCCCTCTGCAAGAATGTTTGGGGACAGAGAGCACGAGACAACCTCTGCAGAGATGGCACAAGCGCCAGCCCTGAGCTGCGAGTCAGACTTAATTACATGCCATTCATAATTGTTACGTAATTCCTGTGCGATGATCCCAGCCTGGTTCTTGCAGCAGCAGCAAGAGTTGGGTGTGGGTTATGCCCGAGCAAGCCTCACCACCCCAGACCAACAGCTTGGTGTCCACCCTCTCCTGGGGTCAGCGACCGATGGCTTGGGTGGATGTGTCCTCACGGGGATCGGAGATGCTCTCCTCACATTCTCCATGGGCTTTAGCACCTGGCAGCCCTCACACCCTGAGATAAACCTCATCTTTGCACGAACTTGCAGTAAACAGTGATTTTTTGATGCCGTCTTACACTTCCAGCCACCATGGCTCCACATTTCTCATTATTCCCACTCAGTATTGCCCAGGTTCCTCATTATCCCCCTCAAAAGAAGGGCTGAGCTGTCCCTGCGCCGGGGTGCACAGGGGTGAGACCTGGGGCTGCTGCAGCGATGCGATGTCGTTTGTCAGGGCGATGTTGTCCTGAGTTTTGCAGTTTTTCAGTGTTTCTCTTTGCTGTGATACTTTCTCACACATTCTGCTGTAAACATGGCCATGTTTTGCTAACTATTCATGTTTTTGATAACTATTCATGTTTTTGCTAACTATCCATGGTTTTTGCTAACTATCTATGTTTTTGCTAACTGTCCTTGTTGTTTTCATTCCATTCTCCTAAGCAGAGAAAAATGATGGACTTTTTCCTTTGACCAGTGTGATTGAGAGGTGGTAATTTCTACCTCCAATCCACGGTGATTTCTAAGAACATATAAATAAAATCAGAGGGTTCTGCCCTCTCTCCTTTTTGCCCTCTCTCTTTGGCCTCTCCATTTGGTCTCTCATTTTGGCTCTCCTTTTTGGCTCCTCGGCCTGGTCGGCTACGTGTGTTTGTGTCCGTGCAGTGCAGGGACATCCACAGGGCAGGAGTGGTCACAGAGCACCGAGGGCAGCGCCTGCTGGAGCCACGGCATCACCCCCTGCTCCTGCACGCAGCTCAGAGCCCCAGTGACACAGGAAAGAGTTTTCCAGGGAATTACACCAATTGGAGACAATTTACATGATGGAAACGTGTTTTATAAGCAATTTTTTCCCCACAACGTGCCTTAAACACACACAATAATTTCACAACAGCGGACAGTCATTTTCAGGGGAAATCAGGTTTTCTGTGTATGCACGTGATACATTTAGCCTTTCTTTTATTTAAAAAGTCTATGGGAAACTACATGGTAGCAGGCTTACTATTTAGCAGGGAGATTCTTTCTTTTGTGGTTCAGGAAATTTTCACATTGGACCTCTGCCAAATTTCGTTATATGTGCCTTAAATACATGAAATATTTGGAATGGACACCTATAATAAAAATAAGCAAGTATATACAGGCAATGAATGGCTTTCCAGGCAGTTAGTCACACCAAATCCCGTGGTTTTTTGGCTGGATTGCTACCTGAACTAGGATTATCAGGAGTCAGGAGAAGGGCTCGAGGTCACCTGGAGGCTGAGGACTGTGCCCATGGGAATAGGTTATGGGAAGGAGGGAAGAGCTTTTGGGACTGCACAGGAGCAGGGATGACTACAGGAGGAGCCTGAGGCAGGGAAAGGGAGGAGTACACGTGGAAAAAGAATGGAATAAGCTAATTAAAGGGACCGGTCTGGCTCGGAGATCTGCCTGCCCATGAATGTGACTGCCACAGTGTGTCCTGTTCTTGCCCTGAGCTCCAAGGTGCAGGACACTGATCAGCCCTGAGCAGCACAGCTTTGAGGTGCTGATTAAAAAAGTAAAAGATAGTTCAGTGGCCTCCTCAGGACCAGATTGCTTTTCTTGTTGTTTCAATTACTCGCTGTAAGAATTTTATACTCTGCTCACCTGAAATGAGCTTTATTCCACCCTGCCTTTGGTGTGAATGTGAAAAGAGAAGGTTTTGCCCCATCAGCATCACAAACTGTGCTTGTGACCCATAAACACTTTTTGTTTTCTTGAATTGTGGGAAGTTCTCACAATATATCAAAAATAAACTCCCAATACTTTTTGCGTCTATAAAAACCTTCAAAAATGCATACTAATTATTTTTTCCAAGTCTGCCTAATACGTGGCGTATAGTATTTTTTGTCTTTAACATTCAAGGATGGAAAAGATTTAGGATAGCAGAGAGAAAATAGAAAATCTCTATTCCTAAGGTACCTGCATCATAATGTCAACACATTTGTTGATCTATGTTTGCATCTGATTTATGCTTTGTGGTTTCTTTTTTTATTTTTTTCAGGGGTAATAGATAAAAACTTTAGTACATGGAGATACTGTGTTTTCTCTTCTTTGTACCCAACAAAAAATGGCTGGTGAGTTTTGGTTGTCTCTGTTGAGTTTTCGCAAGTGAGCAGGCGGTGTGAAGTGCTGCTCCTCACTCCTGCAGCACACAGGACATTGTAAATTCTGTGGGGTGAGGGCAGTGAGCCACGGGGATGCAGCACAGGAGGGGCTGAGCACGAAGAACCTTTATTTGTGGTTTTTACCCACATTATTTCGTGTGTTAGGAACTGCAAAAAAACCCATTATTTCGTGTGTTAGGAACTGCAAAAACCCCATTATTTCGTGTGTTAGGAACTGCAAAAAACCCATTATTTTGTGTGTTAGGAACTGCAAAAAAACCCATTATTTCATGTGTTAGGAACTGCAAAAACCCACATTATTTCCTGTGTTAGGGACTGCAAAAACCCACATTATTTTGTGTGTTAGGAACTGCAAAAACCCACATTATTTCGTGTGTCAGGAACTGCAAAAACCCCATTATTTCGTGTGTTAGGAACTGCAAAAACCCACATTATTTCCTGTGTTAGGGACTGCAAAAACCCACATTATTTTGTGTGTTAGGAACTGCAAAAACCCACATTATTTTGTGTGTCAGGAACTGCAAAAACCCCATTATTTCGTGTGTTAGGAACTGCAAAAACCCCATTATTTCGTGTGTTAGGAACTGCAAAAACCCACATTATTTCATGTGTTAGGACCTCCAGGATGTGGTGTATTTTGCTTGTTTGGGAGATGGTGCAGGAGGGAAAAGCGCTGAGAGCGGTGGGTGATGCAGATTGGAATTGCACCATTTCAACCTCAGTGGAATCAGCGCCAGACACGGAGGCCCCAGAGTCCTCTGCATTCAGGTGAAGCTTTGCCATTTATCTCAGTGATTATGAGGTTTTGGCATGGTGGCCATAATTCAGTCAGCCAAATCAGAGGGAGTTAAACACTCGCTATCCTTAATTATTCCGGCGCTGCCGGATGAGTGGTTCAGAGAAGCACACTGGAAACCTTCATCCCAACTCCGCATGCAGCGGTGTAAATAGCTGTATTTGGATTACTGACCTTCTTAGCAGGACATGGTGTTTGTCCTGCACGGAAGCCCCAAATTATACCGGGACATCTGTCGCTTTGTTACGCCGCAGAATCGCCCGCAGCTGGTTTCGTTAGGACTCTGCTGCACCACTCCTTCAGCCGAATGGCATTATCACCGCACTGCTGTGCACCTCAGAAGAATCCTGAGCATGCTGCCCTTCGCTGTCTCACGTTTAAAACGGCAGCCATTTATCTGGAGCAACAGCACGGATCACCACTTGTGGAAATTTAAAGAATTATCTGATATAAATATTTACAAGAGACGGGTTTCCCTGGTAACTTGAAATATCTAAAAGGCAAACCTTTAAAAATGTACGGAGCTGCGACACGTCTCTTGGTGTTAAGATTTGTTCAACTGTTCAAGACGCTGTTGTACTAGAAAACCATTGGTTTTTTTAAATGATTGAGAAGCAAACTTGGTTAGCCGTACTGCAAGAAAAAATCATGTTCACATCTCTTAAAAAACAATAATGTCTTTGCAGCGCTGCTAGTGCAAGTAAAGCATTTCCCTACTGTGTTTTGTAACAGCACGTGTCTTCATTTAGAATTACTAGAAAGAGAATAACCAGCATCTTGATCACAGAGTAGCCATGGAAAGCAGCCGCTAAAACTTGTGTTTCCGTGATTTCATGGCCCGTTTTTGGGAACACTCTGCCCTTGCCCCATTCTCTGGATCATTTAAGGACCAGCAAGTGGCTGCGGCCACAGAGAGGGTAACAGGTGGCTGATTTGAGCCAGGACAGTAGGACTTGTAAGCACAGCTTGTGGCTACCTGTCACACCCGTGTGCTGCGTCCTGTTTGCACACAGATTATTTTATAACCCTGTTACATACAGGGTTATAAAATAATTATAACTCGCTCAGCAGCTCTTGAGAGACAACTGTAGCTTGTGTTCGTAGAGAGAGCCCACAGTGTTCTGTTGTAAAGAAAAGGCGTGGGAGGAGAATAAAAATGATCCCGTGGGTCTTGTCAACTGAGTTTAAAGCGGTTTTCGTGCTCTTTGATTGCATTTGGAGTTCCTCTGAGGTGGAGGGCGAGAAAGAAGCCCTCACACATCACAGTTACGCTGGAGCCGTGTGCTCAGAGCGCACAGGACCCGGGGCACTGCGTCTGCCCCCAGAGCCTGGGCTGAGGATTGGGCTTGGTGACTTTTGGGGTCGTTTCCAGCCCTGTTGGTTCCGTGGCTCCTCCACAGCAGCCAGGAACTGGTGCACAACTGAATAATCATTCCCAAATGGCCAAAACCAGAGCAGCACCTTTGCTTCACTCAGTTCTCTGCGGCTGGGTCCCACAGACCCTCCCCACGAAGTTCTCGATGAAAATTTGTTCTGCATAGGATGATAGTGACGGGAATGACACCCTGCAGCCAGAACTCAGCTGAACGGTATTCTCCCTCTTCTCATTTTTCTCCCTTATTGCATTTGGCTGCATCAGTTGTGTTTTTACAGCGGGCAAGTAAATTCATGTGATTTTATGCATTTTTCTATTTTTTTTTTTGACATGAGAACACAAAACTGGGATGTTACAAGACAGTGTGTTTCCCCAGTTCTGTTCAAAACGTGAAGTTCGAAACTTCTTTCTTTAGTTATCAAGAGCGCTTTTGCGTTGTTTTGTCTTTGGAAAAGATAATTTTAAGGGCTTGACAGAGATTGCTTTGTGGGTTTCTTTTTCCTCTCTCAGAAACCTGAGCGAGGTTATCTTTCTGACACCATGTCAGGCAGTAGGATGGCAATCTCCATAATTACTACGACTCCTGCAGTAGCGGTAGTATCCCATTTTATGCAACGCATAGAACAAAGAAGTTTATTAGTGTTTTACATTACAAAAGTTAGAGAGGAGGTGTCAGAAATGGAAGTCTGAGGATGAAGGCGAGAAGGGCGGGGGAATCCGGGGTGGGTGTCCCTGCTTGCTGCTCTTCACCTTTTCGTTAGAATTATTTTGCATGGAAAAAGTAGTTTCAAAAGACCTGGAAAAAAAAGCCATTGAATTCAGTACATTTTTTTTTTTCCATGAGTGGTTTGATTTACTAAAATATGGGTATAGATCTAGTATCAATACCCAACTCGAGATGGATGAGGAGTCTCTAACAACGAAGTTAGAAAGTGTGTGCTTTTTAATTAATTAACTCCTTTGAAATGGGTCAGTGGGCTTATAATTTGAGTAGGGGGGTGTGAAAGATGAAGTAATTCTGCCTTGCTTTGACCTGTCTGCTTTCTGGGTCAGGACAATAAATGATATCTCTGGAAATTCTCCAATTCTTGCCTTCATTCCTTATGAATAGAAATTTCAATTGAAAAATCAGCCATTGTGAGAACTTTCTTAGATCCGCTAAGCATGGATGCAGCTGTATAAACAATATAACCAAAATAATCAATCACTACTAATTCCAAATCAGGTTCCCAGGCTCCCAAGCTGATCATTAGCTCAATTAAATTCAGCTGCGCTTTTACTAAAATCCCAATGCTTCCTATTTTGCCAAACCTTACTTTTTCATCGTATTTTAAACTCCATGTTTCAGGTTGAGTACCTGGTGTGACTTAGCAAATGAAAATATCCCCTCCCTGAGTGTGGCTCCGAGCTGGGCTGCAGGAAGAGTCGCTGCTCCGTGGTGGGCTCAGAGAACACAGATGTGCTGCCCCTCACCTCCTCCTGCACCTCTGGG